>MU602683.1:43493-61830 GCA_025201865.1 Ramicandelaber brevisporus | reverse complement strand
TCTTTTGTCTTCTTTTCTGATATTGTAGTGTACGCAACCATTAATTGAATCGTCAAGTAAATGTGGCTGAAGTGGCGCATTCAACTGTCCCTTTCCGGAACGGAATTACTGCTGATCCTTTTGGATACACGGCGGAAATGATCTACTAATTGCTTCATTGTTTACAGTTGCTCCTTTGTGTCGGAATTGCCATACTCTGCAGCGAATCACGCAGTACCAACAAATGTGTGCAGTATCCGAAAAGGTGAATTCATGTATACGAGAGAAGATCAATTTACAATCAAACAACAAAGATGAGTAGTGGCGGTTTGTGTGTAAACATTGCAGCTTGGAAGAAAGGGTATAAGAATGCGACGCTGTGTGTGTGCCTTCGGCTGTTGTTGTTTGGCCTGTTCTCTCTCTCTCTCTCTCTCCCTTCCTCTAACCTCTGTCTTCCACTGTATCCACCCTTTGTCTCAAGATCCTCTCAAGCACGGCGTGTTCCCCCTGTCCCTGGTCTCTCTCTTCCTCTGCCGCCAGGTTGGTGTGGCTGGCATCCGGGTTTTCCCAGCGGCATGTTCCATCTGTCCCCCTCCCTCTCTCGTGGTTCGTCCCCTCTTCCGTTGGCTTTCTCCCCCACCTCTTGCTTGCTGTCGTTGGTCGTTGGTTGTCATCAAGTGAAGGTGGTTGCGTTGGCTGTCAGCACTTGTTCCCCCGTTGCTGTCGCCATGCTATGTTTTTTTTTCTTGGTTCGGGTCTGTTTGGTTCGGCTCGGTATTCATCTTAATTCTTATCTGCTTCTACAAGTAATTGGGTCCCTAAGGACGGTGTAGGTAAACAACGGTTAGTGTCATCCCTATACTGTCTCTTTGGCGATCTCTATCCTAGCTCAGAGGAACCCTGGTTCCTAGTGAATTTCTTAGATTCACTGGTTCCAGGCGGATGAGCACATATTAGCCCTGACCTTCGGACCCGTGTTTCGGTCTTCGCTATATTAGTCGAACGAACGGATCCGTAATACACTCGCCCAATGTTAATGACCCTCACGATCGGTCCATCCTGATCATAAATACCTGCCACCTGTTTAGATATTCACTGTTGCTCGATTTGAATGACAGAACACTTATTCCTAGTAGATCCCGTCGCCGGTTATTCCAACACAAAAGAACAAAACAACAGCATTAATGAATGTTTATACTATGACTTATTATTATTCATTAGATTTGGTAGGCGGTCCGGCAGTTGGTACAAACTTTGATCGATGGCGCAGCATCTCCGTTCCAATGTACTTGACTTGTTCAGCAACTTGCTTCATCGAGTTCAGCACAAACTTGTTGCCGTCCAAGAACGTAAACACCGCGACCTTCAGTCCTGGATGCTTTGCGCAAATTTCGTCCTCAACCATTTTGCGCAGCTGCTTCAGCTTGTGACGTGGAGCGCGCGGATACAGGTGATGAGGCAGTTGGTACTGAAGACCGCCGTGGAACCAGTCTAACCATGTTGGGCAGTCGACGTCCATCGTTGTACGGAGTTGGCGGACTGCGAAGCACTCGTCGGCGTCGGTGGCATCAACCGGCATGGCAAAGTGGGAGAGAGTGATCTGGACATGCAGGATTGCCGATACAGTATGGGACATTGCAACAAAGCCAAGTCGCATGGACCAGGTGGGTAAGAATGAGAGCATGTAACTAAACCAGATCCAGAATGTAACCATGCCAGCAATCTCAACACCACGGAACAGAGTGGTTCTTGAGGTATCAGCCAGATGAAGGAAACCAAGTCTGTACATATTCATGCGGCCAAACATTAAGATTGGATAGTATGTAATATGCTGGATACTAATCATGATTTTGGAGAATGTGTCAAATGTCAATACACGCTCATAATAAGTAGAATACACATTTTTGAAGAAGACTGTGTCAATGGCATAGAATGGCAAATGCTGAATATCTGGATCATGCTCTGGGTGGTTGGGCAAAGCATGATGCACGTTATGACTACTCTTCCACCAACCAGCAGACAATCCACCAACTGCATCTCCCAGGAAGATACCAATCAAATGATCAATTTTGCGGTCATGAGTAATTCCACTGTGGCCGGCATCATGGGCAGCGAATGCAACCTGCTGCCACAGCAATCCAGTGCAGAATGCACTTGCTGCAACACCCAGCCATGTCGGCGCAGGCGTAGCCAAGAACATAAAGTAAATCATGCCAAAGGCAAACAGCAGATATCTCACAACCTCAGGCAAATAGTCCATGTAGTTAGTATCATACATTCCAGTATCTCTCATCTTCTGCTCCAGTCTTCTGTAGTCACGGGTAATCTCATTATGGTCAAACTGGGTCTCTCCCTTGTCAAAGCGCATTTTGGTCTCACTCAGTCTCTGTCGAGATGACTTTGGAGAGATGCGAGCCACCAGAAACTTGGTCATTAAGTCAGTAAATACCCAGTCTGGATGATACGATCTGGCCTCATCAGTTGCGTCCTTGCCTGCAAAGTGCTTGAGCACAATATCTCCGCCCGGATGGCATTTGGCCCACTTGTCTATCTTGTACACCTTGTCATACGCTACAATCAGCATCTCGCCAGCAGCAGTGCGTTCCTCGACCTGCTCCCAAGTTACGAAGGGAACTGATCTCAACGGCTTGGAGTAATGCGGCTCATTGATATGGATATCGTCAATGACGCCTTCCGTCTCCTGGCACAGCTTGTGGTCATCACTCATGTACGAGGTAGCAGGGTCTTTGCTGGCAGCAAAGTAGGTCGCAGTGGACGAGGCTGAGAAGCCGGTCTCCGCCGCTAAAGGCTCTCGTGGTGGGGCCATTATCTTCTCAAACTAAAGGACACGAGGGAAGTAGAGTGGGTTGAGAGGTAGTAAGCGTTCGAAAAGTTGCGGGGGAGGAGATGTCGAGAAGAAAGAGTGAGAGGGAGCGAGCAAGAGAAGAAGAAGGAGGGAGACAAATAGTACAAGAATAGAAGGACCTCAGAACAGCAGCAGCAGCAGAGGGAGAGGGCCAAGAAACAAAACTAAAAACGATATCAGCGCCAAGCGAGAGAGAGAGCAAGAGAGCAAGAGAGAAAGCGAGCGAGAGAGAGAGAGGCTCACAAGACGGTCCTTTTTCAATGTGTAGCGGCAGTTGCCGTAGTTGCCGTAGTGGTGGCGGAGTCGTGGAAGTGGGGAGGGGACTGTGCCGAGAACAAAGTTAAAAAAAAAACGAGTGAGCTGATATCAACGTCAGCTGTCAACTCATTCAATGAGTGTTCTATTTTTTGGTATTTAAAATGATCGATCAATTGATCATCAGTGGCGCATAATTCAAATAAATTTCACTGGCAAGCACAGTGTGTAGATACAGTGTGTATGTCAGCCCGCAGTCCCAAAGTTCGAATTACATAAACACATTGCTGCGCAGCATTCTTGAGGCTTCCGCAGCTGATATATGAGTCTAAAAGTGAACGGCGTTGGGTTCAAGACGAATGAGCTTGCTATCCTGTAATCCTTTTCTTGTTCCTCTTCTGTTTTTTTTTCTTTTTCTTTCTTTCCGCTCTTTCCCACAAACCGCTTCGCTAGCCTTTACTGCTTTACTGCTTTATTGCTTTATTGCTTTTTTCCCTCCTCCTCGGTCTCCCCTCAATCTTTGTTACGAGATGACTGCTGCTACCAGCGCCGCTACTACTACTACCACTGCTGCAGACGGAGCTACGTTTGCTCAGGTGCGCTCCGCCGTTGAGATATTCGTCAAGGACCGGATGAAGAACTGGGATCCGTCTCACGATTTCCTACACGTTGACCGCGTTCGTAATAATGCCCTGCGCATCGCCTCTCTCGAGCCTTCCGCGCGTCCAATCGACATCGAAGTTGTTGAGCTGGCTGCTTTGCTTCACGATGTCTATGATACCAAGTACGTGTCTGTTGAAGAAGCCGCTGCAGAAGGAGTCGATCACATTGCAAACATTTTGGTATCCAACGGATTTGATGCTGAACGAACTGCGATTGTGAAGAAGATTGTGGACAACATTTCATATCGCAAAGAGAAGCGGAACGAAAAGGAGATTGAGGAGAAGAAGAAGCAGGCAGAGGCGAATGGAGTTGAATATGTACCAGATGAGATCACGGTTTGGAGAGCAACTTGCAAAGAACTGCACATTGTCATGGATTCCGACAAACTGGACGCGATTGGAGCGATTGGAGCATTGCGGTGTGCCGCTTACAATGCTTCGCGCGGATATCCAATCTACGATCCGGTTGATCCAATGAATCCAGTGTCGGCAATTGGACATCACTACGAAAAGTTGCTAAAGTTGCATGAAATGATGAAGACGGAAGTCGGCCGCAAAGAAGCTGAACGTCGTTCTCAGAGCATCACAAAGCTGGTTGAAGAGATTCGCGCTGAGATGGCATTCTCATCTAAACTAGAGTAATTTCTATCTTTTACTTTTAAACAATTCTAACTTTGAGCTTTGGCATACTTCAAGAGAGTAATTGATGTTTAAAACAATAATACTAATAACCAGAAATTATGAAACTTCTTTTACGCTTGCGTGGCGACATTCTTGGCTGCGGCAGGTGCAGCATCGGCAGTCGTAACAGTGGTGGCAGTGGTGGTGGTGGTCGCACTGGAAGCAAGAGTGGCTGGAGCTGGAGCAATGACTGGCATGGATGAGCCGATGCTGGCAGATGGCGCAAATGATGGACTCACAGATGGGAATGGAACAGTCTGATGATTCGACATTTTTGGGAATGGAGCCAGCAGATGCAGCCAGGTCATCAATGCAGCAGAGAACTTCTTGATGGCACCAATCAGGTTATGGAAGTCGGCCTCAGGCATTGTCCACTGACTGCCCGCAATGACGTGGCTGGTGGCCTCGAGAACAACCGTGATGTACATTGAGTCCAGCTTGCTAACAACCGGAACTGCGTTAATGTAGACTGGGGCAATGTGGTACCAGTGAATATCGCTGGCCAAATCGGCCGACACGAGCATCACTTCAATGAACTGCTCAACATCAGCCATCAGAGTAGCAATGCGAGACAGCTCTTGTGGATACGCGAGAGTCAGCGTGTTGTACAAGTCAAACAGGTCGTCGTACTCGGCACGCAGCATGTCGGTGGTGATGGCCTGCTCTGACATGTCGGGGCCATTGCCAGCCTGAACAGCGGACAGAATCATGCGAATGGTGGCAATCTGCTCAGTGGCGACATCGGGATGCAGCTGTTGGAGTGCTCCTGCTGCTGCTACTGATCCAACTGTTGCTGCTGTTGCTGCTGCTGTTGCTGAAGATGAGTGGTGCTCATGATTGGCGGTAGCATCCGTGGGGCTGCCATTAGTAAGTTGCTTTGGAGATGATTGACGTTTGCCGTGAATTGATGAAGGAACCATGAAAGCCCAAGTCTCTGGACGCATCAACGTTGCAACTTGCAAGCGAGCCATTTTGCCAATAATACGATTCCAGTTCGGAATGCCCACGTTTGGACCAGGCGCAATGCTGGGGTACTTTTGAGCAGTAGAATCCTTGGGTGAGAACACAAACACTGGAATGCCATCAATGTGCAGTGATGTTGGCAGATTGATGCCGCCAGATGATGCAGCCTTTGACACTTCAACCACGGCGTAGATGAGTGACATGCGCGGTTCAGAGGATGGCTCAGATTCTGGAGCATGAAGTAGAGCCACAATGCGGATCTCAAGCACTTTACCAGATGATCCAAACTTGTACTGTAATGCTCCTTTGATCTTTGCGGGATCGATGGTTGGAGAGCCAGTGACTTGTACAACCAGCACAGGAGAACCAGCCGGGTAAGCACGCGTAATGAGCACGTTTCTATCGCCGCTTGATTCATGCTGTCTAAGTACTTTGGCCACATCATTATCAGAGTTATAAGATATTTCATAAGTTCGCATTGACACGTGGAACTGCGACATTATTATTTGCTTCTGGTTGGTCAACTTGGAGATGTAAGCCCAGCACTGACGCCTAGTGAATTTGGTGTCTCTAAAATTAAACAACAGTGTGTGCAAGTGACTTGTGTAATGAATCATATCTGGTCTGCCAGGTGTAATCTCTGCAAGATAGCAATACTCTTGGCGCTGACTACGACGGAGTTGAAACACTGCTCCATTATTGATCAATCTATGAGACTCATGTGCACTGGGCTCTGTTGTTGATGTTGATGCTGACTTCAATGCTGATGTCGATGTTGCTGCAGTGGTGTTAGTGTTGGTGTTGGTGCTAGTGCTAGTGTGAGTGGTAGTGGTGACTGTACTGGATGCTGATTGGTTGTTGTTGGTTGATGATGGCGTGGCTGTGTTTGATATAGATGGCTTAACGGGAGGAACTGTCTCACCTTTGGCGATGGCGGTTGCAGTGTTGACCATTTCTTCGGCGATGTGGCTTAAACCAGGAGGGAGTGCGGCAGTGAGAGTTTCTAGAACATTCAGAGGAGATACTGACATTTTCTCGGCTTTACTCTTTGCAAATACCAGAGCAGATGACATGTATGATGTTCTGCCTCTAATCCATGCTCTAATTTTAGATATTTGGGAATGAGTTTTCTGCAATGCTTTAATCCATGTTAATATCTGGTTGGGCACTGTATTGATGATACTATTTTCAAGAATACTGCTGATGTTACTGCCGCCACCACTACTACTGCCACTGCCACCGCCGCTGATGTTAGTACTACTGTTCACTAGGGGACCATCATACAATAATTCAGTGAAAGCATGCAAATCCTGTACGTGTTCGTGAGCAGTTATCTTCATATTAGCGACAGTTTTGGCCATTTCAGATATCTGAGCACGTCTCACTTGCTGTTCTAACATTGCTGCAGTTTGGATGACATGTAAAATCTCAATAAATGTTCCACGCAATAGCCTAGTGAATGATAAGCGCACTCTGGTGTGATAGAATTCAATAATATCATACGTCCACTGGGTCGGTGTATTGATTGCCAATTGTAGTCGATGCAGCGATTCCATAGCCAATGTCAGTCCACTGTCGTGCTTAGCATTGCTATAGATGACAACTCCTCTATTGGGCTCCAATGCCCCGTTGGGTTTGGCTAATACATCATACGGATTGAAGCATGCAAATATCACTCCATTCAACACTCCTAATAACGGATGGCATTCCTGGAATATACTGTTGATTTCGTCGATATCGGTAGTTAGGTACATTCTCATCAATGGAACCTTCAGCTGATGCCACGGATGTCCAAATTGAACCATATTGTTACTGCTACTATTGTTACTATTGTTATTGGCGGCGATGGACGGTGTACGGGAGGCAGCTACATCCATTGCTTCACGCCAGCCCGAGCCTTTGCCCAAACCCAAATCAACACATGACAGCGAAGGATCAATATATCTGCGCAACAGTTCCAGCAAAAGGAAGCACTCTCTCAATGCACGCTGACGTACAATGGGACGAGGCGATGATGCAATGAGTTCCATGTTGTTCCATAGCATTGTAATTGGCCATGAGCGTGCCCAGCGTGGACTATCTACCGGCTCAATCAAATCCCCACCTGCTGTAAACTGGCGACATGCTCTAGTTTGAATAAGCTGCAGCAATCTCTCTTCTCCCGTTTGTTCTATAACATTGACAGACACGCTTGCGGAGGAGGAGGAAGAAGGAGCTGGCGATGCAGTACGTGCTACACTAGCGCTCATGCCTGAACTCGACGATGCCGCCGTTCCCTTCGTCGCCTGCTGCTGCTGCTGCTGCTGCTGCTGTTGCGAAGACTGGGACTGCTGCTTGCCCTTGTTCTTCTTCTTCCCGCCTGCCATGTCTCTCTCTGTCTCTCTGTCTCTCTACGAACTGCTCTTCTTTCTTCCCGAACTTTGGGGGGAGGGAGGTGTTATTGTTCTGCGATTGCGATGCGGTGTGTGTGTGTGCGTTGGCCGTGCAAAATAAAAAATAATACACCAGCACACCACTTCGTCCCCCTTCACAGAGAACACAGGCAAATGGCAGTATCAGACTGAGGCGGACGCATATATTTGCCACTTTCGTGTGTGTTTGTGTGTGTGTGTGGGCATATATTAAATTGTAAAAATGTTTTAAATTTATTGCATCCATCTCAGCAAAATAATTCTGCACGTGTACAAACAAATGGACGAGAAAAATAATTCGAGTTTACTGTGCTTGCCGCCTGTGAGCGTCGCCAGATCCGCGCCGTGTGCTGCACCGCTCCACAGACAGCCGCAGATCTAACATACGGCCCAGCTTCCGCCCTCTCGCAACCATCGCAACTTTGATTCAACATCCTTTGTCAACGACAGAAGGTTTAGATCGCCTCATCCCCCCAGTCGCCTGAAAAAACAAAAGAGTACAGTATGCCGTCCAACAAGAGTTTCCGCACCAAGCAAGTTCTCGGCAAGAAGCAGCGCCAGAACCGCCAGCTCCCAGTCTGGTTCCGCATGAAGACCGACACCAAGATCCGCTACAACACCAAGCGCCGCAACTGGCGCCGTACCAAGATTGGCATCTAAACGGCCAGTCATGAGTGCATTGCGGATATATCGGGAAAGAAAACCGTCTTGTTTATTTGAAAAGCGAAGTAAAAAAAAGTATATGGATACCTGGCTATTATTATTATTGTTATTGTTGTTGTTGTTATTGTTCGGAACTACGGGAGATTACTATGTCAAATGGAAATACGAATGATTACGATGATTATGATGATGATGATGATGAACCATGTATCCTTCTTTTTTATTAGTTTTTGTGATGAGTAAGACGGTCTGTAACTTTGAAGCCCCACTATTTTACGAAACTACCATAGAAGATGTATGCGGCGTATATGCCACAGAAGGGGGAAAGGGAAAGGAAGAAGGGAAGCTTGTTTTGTTAATTTCGCCGAGTGGTTAATGATATCACATGTGCCACACGGACTCTCGGAGCATCGAACGAGCAACATTCACGGTTTGAAAGGTTTATATACATCTACTTCAAACGCCGTGTTGGTGCTTGCTGTTGTTGCTTGCTGCCTGTTGCTTGTTGCATCTCTCTTGGCTACTCTCCTCACTTTTTCTTTCCTCGAAACTGCAAGAGAAACCAAACACGAAAGAAGATGCGCGCAATTGTCGTTCGAGATGGCTGGCTCAACAGCTACCGTGAGATGAAGGTCGAGGACAACGTTCCAGTTCCCTCGCCATCGAGCGGCCAGGTTCTCGTCAGAGTGCAGGCTGTCGGTGTCAACTTCTTTGATAAGCTGATGGTCGAGGGCAAGTATCAAGTCAAGCCGCCATTCCCATTCAGTCCCGGCTGCGAATACGCCGGCATCATCGAGAAGGTTGACCACTCTGTTGCGCACTTGTTCAAGCCAGGCGACCGTGTGTTTGGCTCAGCGATGCATGGAGCATACGCCGAGTACATTGTGGCGGATGTGGAGCAAGTGTTGAAGATACCAGAGAACCTGACGTTTGAGCAAGCTGCCGGCATGTTCATCACATTCCCAACTAGCTACGCAGCTCTTGTGCAGCGCGCCAACTTGCAGCCAGGCGAGACTGTGCTGGTTCACGCTGGTGCTGGCGGTGTCGGACTGGCTGCCGTTCAAATTGCCAAAGCACTCGGCGCATCCAAGGTGATTGCCACGTGCTCCAAGTCCAAGCATGGCATTGTTCTTGCCAACGGCGCTGACCATGCCATCGATTACAGCGAGAAGGACTGGCCTCAGCAAGTCCTCAACCTCACCGACGGCCGTGGCGTCGATGTTGTCTATGATCCAATCGGTCTTTTGGAGCTGTCGACAAAATGTGTGGCACGCGGTGCTCGTCTCCTTGTTATTGGATTCGTTGCTGGCAAGATTGAAAAGATTGCCGTGAATCGCTTGCTGCTCAAGAACATTTCGGTTGTTGGCGTGTCTGGATTGTTATACGTGCCGAATGAGCCAGGCAAGTTGAACCCGACATGGCAGGGCATTTTTGAGCTGGTTAATAGCGGTAAAGTCAAGCCAGTTGTGTATGAAAAGGTGTTTTACGGATTGGAGAGCACCGTTCCAGCTATTGATGAGCTGCTGGCTCGTAAGACGTACGGCAAAATTGCAGTTGTCGTCAACAAAGAAGGATCAGTCTCTAAGCTGTAAACACTTTGCTAAACCCCTCCTTTTTCCAATGTATTGACATGTTGCCTATGTTTTAACATTTTCTCTTTAACAAAACCGTAACCACTACCTTTAGATGATAGAACGATACACTAACGAGAGGCTGTTTCTTCACAAGACCTGGCGGTGTCTAAACCATACCTTTTCTTTGTTTTATCAATGTTGTTGGACAGCCTTTAGCCATCAAATAGTGTAATAATTAAAAGATAATGTGATGATTTAAAAGGAGGGGAGGAAGTAGTATATCTAAATTGTAGTTGTAGTAGTAATAATACATTAAGGAATGTTTATAAGTCACTCATGCATCGAAGTCAACCTTGAAGCCAAACTGTTTCTCGACCGCTTCCTTCATTCTCTCATCCAAAGCGTCTTCGAATCCAGTCTTTGTGTCACGGCGAGTAAACCACACTAACAACGACTGACGAGTATTGTGAATACCAAATGACATTGACATGTACAATAGCACAAGCTTGAAACAAATATAGTTGTATCTGGCCACCACTCCATCCAACATCTGCATCACTAGTTGATCAATCATGGCCGACAAACGATGTCCAACATTGACACCCTTTTCATCACGCTTCGCCGAGAGTTGCGATTGATCACGCTGAGTTGTAGCAGAGCCGGCAGTCGCGGCATCAGAAGTCCATGCATCCCAATCAGCACCGATGGCACGCACAGCCCAATCGCCCATTATTCTAATACGATTGACGGGGCTTCCCATCATTTTGTTCAGTGCTCGAATAATGTTCATATTGCGGCCAATAAACACAATTTCAGGCGGGATTCTCTCTGAGTGCTCGAGGAATTTACGAGCACGCTGCTTGGTTCGCATGTGCATCGCATACACATCTTCCTCGGTTTTGACATAGGTTGGCATGCGTATGCCGCCAGAAACACGCTCGTGCAGAGGCGCAGAAACTCGGTCAGCTTCGCGAGGAGAGTTGGTGAATGGACGCATCAGTGTGGCAGAGGCAAACAGGGTGTAATCCTCGATGCCCCAGCTTTTGCAGATGTGCTCAAGAGTGGTCATGTCGCGAGTAAACATGGCTCGCCACAAGTGAGCATACTGGCGCCGGAAGGAATCACTGCAATGCAAATACAAGCCATGATCAAGAATAACCAGTTGAATATCACTCAGTCTGTTTGAGGCTAATCCCAGCCAAGCAAATGGAGTCAGCAATGTACCAAATAGTCTGTCAAGCAGAGGTGCTTGTTTGGGATTGACTCTTACAATGACATTGCCAGGATGAGGATCACAATGCACAGTTCCGCCAACAAATATCTGATGAGCAAATACATCAACAAGAGTCTCCATGATCTCAGCTTTTGAGAATCCAGCTCGATCTATACCCTCCGGGTCAGTTAGTCGAACTCCATCAATAAACTCAGCCGTGAGCACTCTCGGCGCTGTCAACTGCCAGTGCACTTGAGGCACATATGCTCTGTATCGTAAGCGAGATTCAGCAGCAATTCCACGAGCAGCTTCCACAGAGTTTCTGCCCTCTTTGATGAAGTCCACTTCTTCGCGCAGTCTTTGAGATGTGAATTCAGTCGACCAGGCCAGAGGCAAATCAAATGCCCACGACAGAGCCCTGGATGTCCATTCTTGGGCCATCAAGTCCCATTCCAGCTGTTTCCGGATTGCTAGTTTCTGCACTTTAACTGCAACCTTTTCGTTAGTTCCTTTAATTTTAGCACAATGAACCTGTGCAATCGATGCAGATGCAATGGGAACTCTCTCAAAGTCATCAAAGAGTGCATCAGGATGACATCCAAAGTCCTCGCTAAACACTTGCTCAATATCCTTGAAAGGAACAGCAGGCGCATCATCATACAGCTGTCTAAATATTGCATACTGCGGAGGCATTACTGCCGATTGCATTGCTATTGCCTGTCCAAATTTGATGTATAGTCCTCCATTCTTGCGACATGTGTCTAATATCAGATTTGCGCATCTATCGTGAATGCGATCCAGCTCTTGCTGGGATGAGCCTTCTCGAAAGTTGATCTTGTAGTCCAATGTAACTATTAAGCCAACTCCAAGCGTGCGAATGGTACGGAACAAACCTGAGCCATAGCGGTATCTGTCGTATTCATATGCACCGCCGAGAATGAAACCAGTAGCGCCAGCTCTGAATAGCCACCGGTTCATTCGTGTTCGAGCAGATTGTGCCACGCGACTGGTCATCACGTTCAGTAGTTATTACTATTATCTGGAATGAAAAAAAAAGTTGGTGAGTTTTTTTTTTGGCGTTGTGATGGGTAGTTGCGTGGACATGATACGGCTCCGAGCCACAAGTGTAGAATGGTGGTGGTTGGGTTGCCGTTGTTGTTGTTTTTGTTGCTGTTTTTCTGCCTCTCAATCGTCGCTCGCATCTTTTTCTTTCTTTTCTTTCATTCCTGCTTCCTACACATTGATTCCGCTGTTGCCTCGAGATGTCAACTGCTGCTGCCGCTGCTGCTGTTGCTGCTGCCGCCGCTCGAGGAGCTGCTACTGCCACTGCAGCTGCGACAACTGCTGTCGTCGGAGGAATGTCACGGAATCAGCTTCGACACTGTTTGAATGTGGTTCGTCGCTTGAAGAAGCACAACTGCGCAGCACCCTTTTTAGAACCAGTCGACATTGTTGCATTCAACATTCCCAACTATCCGGATATTATCAAACACCCAATGGATTTGGGCACATTGGAGAGGAATCTGACTTCGAAGAGGTACAAAACAGTGGAGTCATTCAGCAGAGATGCAAGGCTAATATTCAACAACTGCTATACATTCAATGGACCTGATTCACCAATCTCACTAATGGCCAAAGAGTTGGAAATTGCATTCACTAGCGATATGAAGAATATTCCTCCACCTGACGATTTGAATGAGGTCAACTCCAATGAGAAGCAACCAGTCACTAATAAAAAGAGTGGATCAGCAGCACATTCCAGAGGAGTATCGGATGAGGACAATGACTACGTGCCTTCTGCTCATCCAAATCAGTTTCAGAGCGGATACAACAGTAGCACTCAAAAGAATCGACCCACAAATGCAAGTGGAGGAGGAGATGCTCAATTGAAATTCTGTGCAGCATTGATTCGAGAAGTTACCAAGAATCAATATCAAGAATTTGCATATCCATTTTATGAACCAGTAGATTGGAAGGCACTTAATATTCCAGATTATCCACTCGCTGTTAAACATCCAATGGACATTGGCACAATTAGAAAGAAGCTGGAACGTGGAAAATACACTGACGCATCTCAGTTTGAAGCCGACTTTAGATTAATGCTCAACAACTGCTTTATTTACAATCCACCTGGAAACGCAGTTCATGAGATGGGAAGAAAACTGGAGGATTTATTTAACAGAAAATGGAAGGCATTACCTCAGAAGAAACCAGCTCAATCTGTATCATCAGCACAGGCAAGTGGTGGAACTGGTCCATCAAGCAGGCCAATTGCAAGTGCCAAAGGACCAAGTCAGCATGGAAGTAATACTGCAAAACCAAGCAATGCAGCACCCGCTGGAGTGCCAAATAAAGGAGGCAGATACCGACCGCCAGATAGTCACATTCAGTCACAAGTCGATGCAATTGCCAATAAAGTCCAAGCTCTCCAGGCCAATTTACAGCCAAACAGACCAAACTCCACATCAGCCACATCAGCCACCTCAGCCACCTCATCTGCAGTCCAGTCTCGTCGACCATCAAAACCAGATACATCAATGCCTGCTCCAATTCAGCGTAAACGAGCTCATGATGGAGATCAGTCAGCATTAGCAGGAGTAGTAGTGGTATACCCGCCATTTCCAGAAGAGAAGAGGAGGATTCTTATTGATAAATTACAAAACACAACCGAAGAACACATGGGAATATTAATTGACTTCTTTAGAGAGAAACTGCCTCGCTTTATTGGAAAAGATGGCGATGTCGATTTTGATATTGAGCAAACTACCAATGAAGAACTGTGGATAATGTACTGCCACATTCTAAATGAACCTCTGCCTCAAATGGCTAATGCTGCTGGTCCATCTCCTCCAAAGAGACCGGCAACATCAGCCGCAGTCGCTGCCGCGTCTACAGTCACTGCTACAGCTACAGTCACAGCCACTGGTACAGCCGCACCTGTCAAACCTCGTAATAGACCTCAGTCTACAAAAGACGATGTCAACTTGCACATTCCTGCTGCGTCATTATCTTCATCTAGGTCATCTAACATTACTCAACAGAGGCAGTCACAGCAGCACCAACAGCAACAGCCACGACCTCCTGCAGCCAGGCCTCAGCCACCAGCTCTCGCAGCACTACGCTCAGGAACTCCATCTGGCTCTGCTCATAAGACGCCAACTCGACCTTCCATCACCTCAACCATCAAAGGTAACGTATTTTGCAAAGTATACATGATTGACTATTGACCCAAAACTCTTATATTCATCAATGACTTTGCAAATACTAAGTTTACTGACTGACATTTTCCATTCAATAACCTTGGTGTTTGATTTTTTGATGTTTGATGTTTGTTCACTGAACAACAGATGTTACAGCCACAGCCGCTCTGCTTACTGCCAAACCCCCGGTCCAACAGTCTGAGCCTGGCAAAAATCTTGAAGAGGTTGATGCTGAGGCATGGGCTCACCAGTTTATGTCCGACTCCAATCGTAGCACACCAGTCGCCGCCACTGCTGCTGCACCATCAGCCACGGCAAAGGGTCCATCCAAGCTCATTGAATCTGCAATGTCTCGTCTCTCTGCAGCACCAATGAGTCGTGAAGGCAGTGCTGCTCCACCACCAGCTCCAGCTGCACAGCCACAGCCAGAGTCAGTTGTACCGGCTCAGCCAAGGCTTCCTGCCAAGCCAGTTCCTGAGGTTATCGATTTGTCACTCTTGGACAAACCGCTTGATATGGAGCTGCCGCCTTCACCAACATCATCAATGCTGCAGGAGAACCATCGTCGTCAAGTGATGCAGATATTTGAAGATGGTTTGCGTGGTTACGAGTGGAACGTCGTCGAGAAGGAGCGCCGTGCAGAGTATCAGCTTTTATTCGAAGGATCGCCATCCATCAGAGCCTTGGTGCAGTCTCTATCAACTACTGCAATCATCATGCCACCAACCAGAGCTCAGCTTCAACAGCAGCAGCAACAACAGCAGCAGCAACAGAAATTACGAGCTGGTGGTGCAAGTGCCAATGGTGGAGCAAGCGGAGGTGTTGGTGGTGGTGGTGGAGCTGCTCATCCAGTCTCATCAAAGTCTGGACCATCAGCTGCCGTGCCGCCTGCGCGACCAATGATGAGCTACTCTGCATCGGCTGCTTCGACTGTCATTCGGAGACATGGTGCCATTCCAACAACTGCTCAGTCCACCCTTGCCAAGCCGCCAATTAATGCTGCATCGTTTGATGATGGTGATGATGATGAGGCCGAAGAAGGCGAGCTTTTCGAATGAATCAATCCCCATTTAGACTGGTATATTCTGCTGGATCAAGAACATGCTCGCAAGAGTGAATAAAACGCGCTAAAAATACCTTGTTTTGCGTTTTAATGTTGTGTCTTCGCAGTACATTGCTCGTATTATGTGCTGTTAAAGTCATAAATCACATTTAGATGAGTGAGTTAATTGGAGTGGCAGAAGCATCGCCACGACCGAGGTTGCCGAGTCCAAAGTTGTCCTCGATGGTGCGCAGGAGCGAGTAGTGAGTATACGCCGTTCCATCGGTCGTTCCTGGCTTGACTCCCTTGCCCAGGATTGCCGTGTAGATCTTGTTTCCGCTAAAGTAGTTGTCCTCGTCAAACGTCAACACAAAGGCTGTGTCCTGCGACAGGTTTGGATCGCTGAGCAGCTTCGGCAGGAATCCCTTGAGCCAGTTGCTCGCATAGCCAATGTTGGTGTCATGAGCATCATTGTTCATATCCGGAGTGTAGAATGAAAACTGTGGCACGGCGTTGTTGGCCAAGTCGGCGGCGAGCTGGTTGGAGTTGACAATCTTGGCACACCAGGCTGCGTTGTTCTGAACATTGACGTACGAGATGAACGGATTGTGCTTGCGACGGTACGTGCCGGACGATGTCGTTTTGGAGCAGCCACCTGGGTACGACTCCTGATACGATTTCCAGGAAACGCCTTTCGCTTCCATCAAGTCAACAATGGACTGGCCAGACACATTCTTGTCCGAGTCGCCAGTGACACCGCCGTTGTTGCCGTAGGTGAGCGCAATATAGTTGGGCTGCGAAGGATGCGTGATTGCCTTGTAGTTTGTGAGTAGCAGACCCTGGCCAGCCAACTGCTTAAAGTAGGCATCCTTCATCACTGTGTCATACGAAGTGTTCTCGAAAATCACGATAAAGACACGGTTGAAGTGCTTGCCTGGAACGAGAGCAGACGGAGCTGGTGCCGCCAGTGCGGAAGTGGCAGCGAAACCAAGAGTAGCGAGCGCAGCAAGGTTAACACGCATTTGTAGCAGAGAGGTGAAAAGAGTCGATTTCAGGAGACTGATAAATATGATAGTGGTGATGATGATGATAGTGATGATGATAGTGATGATTATGGAGTGAATCGGAGGAGAATCCTCTCTGTTATATGATACCCACCGATGTTGTTTATTCCGAGCATGCTTGGGTGGGTACCACGAACCACGCGGTGCTTGTTACACTGCAAAAAGAACACAGCAAAGTCTTATTCTCAACAACTAGTTGCACGTGGACACATCGCATGCTCCTAAAAAGGATTGGTTCTACCTTTTCGGTGTGCAAGTCAAGTTTCGGTGTTTGATGTGCAGTAGAGATAGGTAACCCTCGTGGCATGGTAGAAAAAGTTCGGCAAAATTATTGTGTGTATGCTCCAAACCATGCGCAACTGCTTAAAGCGTTCATGCGTCTTTAAAAGATACAAAGCTAATGAAGTTAAAGTTAAAATAGTCAGACAAGTATGGATAAGTATGATTAAACACTAAAAGAAAAGAAAAGATATCACACTTAACCCTTGTCGCAATCGCATAACCCATGCCTAATTTACGTATATCCGCCCGAACTACCAATCCCCGATAGTTTAAAGCATCATTGTTTAGTGTTTTCTTCGAACCCAGGGTCGCATTTGTCACTGATTATTGTGCTTGAGCTACCACCAAAATGCTTGCAACTTTGCTCGATTTTAGAGCATGTCTGGCAGCCGACACATTGAACTGGCGATCCACTTTTAGCAGCTCAATCGGCAAGTTCATGGATCGGAAATGGCTTGTTGGACATATCTCAACAGCGACATCTCTTCCATCTTGACATGATTACGTGCTGTTATCTCATGTTAAACCAGCTGATACTGCCTGGTCAATCATTGCAATCTCCACTTTATGATGCAATCAATGAGTTGGCATTGTTGCTGTTGTTACTCGCTGTCGAATGTGTGTTTGCATTTCTTTCCTCGTTTCCTTCGTTTGCTTCGTCTTCATAAATAAACCAACTTTCCTTCCTTCCTTCCTTCCCGTTGATTCGTGAAACTAGCGGAGCGAAGTGATGGCCGAGCGCATCCCAGAGTTCTCGGAGCGAGCTGTTGCGCTCAAGCGGCAGCTCACCAAGGACCCGTTCAACATTGACGCCTGGAACTCGCTGATGACCGAAGCCCACTCTCACAGAAACGTTGCCGACATTCGCTCTTGCTTCGAGGCGCTCGTTGCTCAGTTCCCAACCAGCAGCAAACAGTGGATCGGCTATATCCAGTTTGAGCAGCAGCAGGAGAACAAGCGTCGCCAGCAGCAGCAGCAGCAGCAGCAACAGCAACAGCGGTTTGCTAGCGGTGCAAACGCGAGTGCTGCGCCCGACAATGACAGCGGCGCTGACTATGTCGGCAATGTGTTCCAGCGGTCAGTGTTCAATGTGCGCACTGTGGACTTGTGGACCGAGTATGTGCAGCATGTCATTGCCAAGCACAAGCCACTCGCGGGTCATTCTGGCCAAATGGTGTATGTCCATTCGGAGCACGAGCCGAACCACGTCATTCTCCAGGCGTACAGCTTTGCACTCCAGAATGTCGGCTTGGATCCAGAGGCTGGCCGGCTCTGGTCGCGGTTTGCACGCTGCATCTGGAAGGACTTTAAAGGCGACACGCCGTACAACGAGCAGGAGCGCATCAAGTGCGTGCGCAAGGTGTATCGCGATGCGGTAAAGATCCCAACCAGTTTAATTGAAGAATTGTGGCATGAGTATGACATGTTTGAACACGAAGTTGATAGACAGCTGGCTCGAAAGAACCTGAGCGAAGCATCGCC
>MU602683.1:0-42898 GCA_025201865.1 Ramicandelaber brevisporus | reverse complement strand
TCAGACATCCGCGGCAGCATACGCAGCACTCGCAGCGCCTGTCTGGGATCAAGCGAGTCGTCTGGCAGAAGCTGATCTGGTGGTCTTGGTGCCGCTTTCTGCTGTCGTTGTTGTTGCTGTTGCTGTTGCATCTTGTTTGTTTGTTCTTCGGTTGTAACTTCGAAACAAAATGACAGCAACAGTAACAACAGCAGCGGTGGAAGGAACGGAAGTGGCGATCTGGCCGGCATGGGCAGCAGCGGCTAGCACGGCTGTCTACGCAATGCTGTTCATTCTCGCATTACGAGTTGGCACTGGCCCTGATCTTCGACTGCTGCCTCGCAACCATGAAGCCGTGATCCGCTTCCGTATCAAGCGGATATCACTCTTCTGTGCATTTGCCCTGATATCATGTGCAGCGCTACTCACGGTTGTACTGCAAAGGCACAGCCAGGCCGATCTGCCTCCAGTGCACATCATGCTCGGCCTTGGCGTGCTTCCTTTGTCGAAGCTTGCCTTGGCTACTCTTTTTGGACTCGGTCTGACGGTTGTTCTCTTCTTGGGTCCACTCGTTCAAAGTTACCTGGATGACGACTTGCCGTTCCATTCATTCTGGCACGATGCTCTGCTGGTTAGCCGAGGTGCTGCATCGTTGCCTTATCTTCGCGACTACATTGTGGCGCCGGTTGCGGAGGAGATTGTGTTCCGCGGATGCATGGTCCCCATCTGGCGGCATCTCGCTCAAATCTCGCCATCAATGACCATTGTGCTGCTGCCGCTCATCTTTGGCCTGTCTCACTTCCACCACGTTCCCGAAACGCGCGCTCAGCTGGGAGGCAGACTAGCACCAGCGCTGGTGCGTGGTGCATTCCAGTGCATTTACACGACTGTGTTTGGCATGTTTGCAACGTGGCTCATGCTGAAGACAAGCAGCGTGTGGCCATGCGTTGCTAGCCATATGCTGTGCAACATGATGGGATTGCCGCAGGTTGGAGCTATCTTTGGCTCGGAGAGGAGAAGGTTCACTCAGTTCTTCCTCATGAGTGCACATATTGTCGGTTTGTTCCTGTTTGGGTTCCTCGTTGCAAGGTTTAATACCTCACCAGATATTCCTTACTTTGTCGATTGAGTTAGAATAAAAACAGGGTTAATGAATGTTTATAGTGTAACGTATTATTAGTATTCATTAGATTTGGTAGGCGGCTTGGCAGTTGACCCAGACGAGCTCGTCGTTACTGGCTGATGAAAGCAGTCCAGTCTGATAGTCCGCCATCATCTCTCCTTTTAACTCGGACCGCTCGTTCAAACACATCGATTCCATTTCAAAGCAGTCTTTTTTATTTCCGATAGAATGACAAGTGCATGCCTCTCGTGAGCCAATGATGATCCATCGATATCCATGTGCCTGTCATAGTCAGTCCGCACTCCGCTCCGAATATTTTCTCTACTGATAGGCAGCTCGGGGTAACTCACATGATTCTGGTCCTCCGCTATTTTTTTTTCTCGTCAGTCTTGCATCGCACAAAACACGCAGTATCCACGCGGTTCATCGTATCCATTGTCATTGTCGCAACCCTAGATCGTAACTTTGCACAAGACATCAAGTCTGTGCGCAAAGCTATGCAGTTTGCAGTTCGGGTTGGGTGTTTCCTTCTCTCTTTTTTTGATCAGTCATTGATTGTCAGATCGCTTTATGATTTGTACCCGAGGCTTCTCTCTTCATCGAGTGGTCGATACTCGCTATCTTTTTCAGCAGAGCACCAACCGATTTTTCGACTACACATCATTGGCAGGACGGAATAAAAAAAATGTGTCGGACACCGAGTCACCGCGACCTTGGCAGCAACCACAGCAGAAACGTCCGCACAGTCGCTGCCGGGCTGAAGTAGCGTCTGTGAGCTATAAAGCATTAGCGACCAGCTGCAATTCTTTCTCACACTGTCCGCGCCTGCCTCTTCCTGTTCTTCACTCATAGCGCTCACTTCTGCTCTGCCTCTCCCTCCCCTTGCCCTCTTTTCTTTCTCCCACAGTTTGTCACATCTCCGCAGTTCCGTTATCCTACAGCTTGACACGCAGCTGCTGCGACCCTTCTTCATCCCTTTATTCCACACACATTCACCCTCGCTCTGTCACTCACACCACCACCAAAGCATTACACTCTTTGAACGTCCATCGTACCGCATACTGACGTCCTAGACAACTACGCCAACACACGCGCACAACAAATGGCTGGGCTCAAGACTGAAAACAGCACCGAGCTCAAGCGCTCGCTCAAGGAGCGCCATATGAGTATGATTGCCATCGGTGGCACTATTGGCACTGGTCTCTTTGTCGGCTCCGGTGCTGCTCTCGCTGCCTCTGGTCCTGGCGGCACCCTTATTGCATATGCAATCATGGGTATTATGGTGTTCTTCGTCATGACTTCGCTTGGTGAGCTTGCTACGTACATGCCAATCTCTGGTTCGTTCAACTCGTATGGTTCTCGTTTTATTGACCCCGCTATCGGTTTCGCTCTTGGCTGGAACTACTGGTTCTCGTGGACCGTCACTGTCGGTACTGAACTCGTCGCTGCTGGTATCATCATCAAATACTGGTTGCCAGGCGTCAATCCCACTGTCTGGTCTGCTGTCGCTATGCTCATCATGTTCTTGTTGAATGCATTTGTGGTCGAGGTCTACGGAGAAGCCGAGTACTGGTTCTCGATGATCAAAGTCATCACTGTCGTCATCTTCATCATCATCGGTATCTTCGTCGACGCTGGTGTCCTTGGTGGTCACAAGTATGCCTTTGAGAACTGGTGTTACAATAAAGCGCCGTTTGTTGATGGCTTTGTTGGTATTCTGAATACTTTCCTGGTTGCTGGTTTCTCGTTCCAAGGTACCGAGATTGTTGGTGTTACTGCTGGTGAGAGCAAGAATCCAACTCGTGATGTGCCAAAGGCTATCCGCAATGTGTTCTGGCGTATCCTGCTCTTCTACATTCTTGCCATCTTCGTCATGGGCTTGCTTATTCCATACGATGCTGATGAGCTCGTCACGGCTGGCAACGACAACATTGGTGCCTCTCCATTCACTCTTGTGTTTGTCAAGGCTGGTCTCAGGCCTGCTGCCCACGTGATGAACGCTGTCATTTTGGTTACTATCTTGTCTGCTGGTAACTCTGGTCTGTACGTGTCTACTCGTATCCTGTGGGTTCTCGCTAACGACGGTAAGGCTCCTCGTTTCTTGGGCCGTGTCACCAAGGGTGGTATTCCAATCTGGTCTCTTGTTGTCACTAGCGTGGTCGCTATTTTCTGCTTCTGCATGTCCTTGGTTGGTGAGGGCCAGGCTTATATTTGGTTGCTCAATCTTTCAGGCATCACCGGTTTCTTTGGCTGGATGGGTATCGCTGCGTCTCACTGGCGCTTCCGCCGTGCCTACCTTGCCCAGGGCTACAGTCTCAACGAGCTGCCATACAAGGCACTGTTGTATCCATTCGGTCCAATCTTCTCCTTCGTTATGCTGTTGTTCATTGTGTTTGGCCAGGGCTACCAAGTGTTCAAGGACTTTGATGTCGCAACGTTCTTTGCCAGCTACGTTTGCATCCCATTGTTCATTGTCGTCTGGGCATTCTGGAAGATTTTCAAGAAGACCAAGGTTGTGCCATTGATGGAGATTGATTTGCTGACTGGTGCCAGACAGTTTGAGACTGGTGAGCTCGACCCAGAGGCCATCATTAACGGCACCGAGAACATTGAGCTGTCTGAGAAGGACCAAGCCAAGATGGGTGTTGTTCATCTTCAGCAGCACGATGACATGTTGGATAGCAACATCAACGGTCACAACAACAATGTGCAGATGCCACAGCCAAAATTCAACTAAAATAAGAGCCATGTGCAGTTAATAGAAAGCTCATCGCGTATGTATCACCTTCTTCTAATCTCCATTTTTTTAATGCCTTTGTAACGCTGGCTATGAACGATATCGATATATTCCAAGACCGATGTAAGAGAATAATAACAGCGAGGTTGTGAGCAATTAATCATATTAATAAAATTGATTAAAGAGAAAGCACTTAATATTGTGATTATCACTCGTGGCGACGATCCTACACATTAACGGCTCGCCGTGCTACAATACTAAATTATAAAAGAGTCATTTGAAGTTAAAATATACTGTCGCTGTTTCCATCTAAGAGTTACCATCTTTATCGCTATAATCGCTCAGTACCAATTCATCTCCATCGCAGTCATCTTCATACACGATATTGTGCTGAACTGTCGAGTTACTTGAGTGGACGCTTTTGTCGGTGGTAATTGCGTCCAATCGAGTAATGAGAAAGCACATGCCTCGTGCTTTCGAATAAAGCACTTGCAATAAAAGAGCAGGAGCTGTCGATAGTTGTTCGCCTTTATGCTCCCTGCGTTGATGTTTATTAGTATATATTTTAGTGGAACAACAATATCCACAATCGGATGTAACACACAGCCAACCTTGCACGATGTCCTTATGATGCCTCTGATTTGGTTCGCGAATTGCTGATGCGAGATGTGAGTTGCTGGTACGTTGGTTGATATTGGGATCAGCATTGGTAGTCACTGCACTCTCTGGCAGAGCAGAGTTATCAATCGATTTTTCATCAAATCCATGTTTCTGTTGTAAATGTGTAAGTAGATATTCTGGCACCAATCGACATTCGTGACAAATGAACAGTCCAGTCGCAGTATGATATCCACATCTAGTCCCACTAACGTAGAAATCATCCACATTTAAATACTGAATGGTGTAGTGTTTCCTCTTGATAACTCGCTGCTCCTGCTGCTCATTGTTATTATCAGTATTGTTACATTTTTGTTTCATCAATGAGCGATGAGCGTATTGAATGTGAATACGAGTAACATCAATTGCTTTATATGTTGAATCACAATCTGGAACTGGACATGACCATCGATCACTTAACGACTGACGGCTAAGAGTGAAAGTTCTACCATGTACAGTAGTCTCAACTTCTAGTTTGTGTTCGCGCCGATGTACGTAAAGTTGACGAATTGAGTTGAATAATCGCCCGCAATTGTGATGCTCACACTTCCATTGTTGCTTCTGATTGGATGTCTCTGCGATTTCATTCTGGTCTATATCATCTCCGTTCTCATCTTGAATATTCAATCCATTGTGGTTGTATTCGGGTTTGTGCCGGTTCACTTTGTTACTACTGGTCGTAACAGCACCGCTTGCCTGGTCAATGCGAGTAATGAGAAAACATGAGGTTTGTGTTTTCGATGAACTGAGTCGTAATACAAGTGCAGGAATTGTCGATATCTGTTCTCCTTGATGCATCTTTTTCTTGTGAGCACTCTTATTATCAGATGAGTAACTACAATATCCACAGTCAGATGTAACACACACCCAACCTCGGACAATGTCTGGATGATGCTGTCGATATGGTTGACTAATGGCTGCTGTGAGATGTGGATTGCTAACGTGTTGATTTCCATTGGGATTGGCATTTGCATTTACTGCACTTTCTGGCAGAGCAGAGTCGTCAATCGACTTTTCATCATATCCATGTTTCTGCTGCAAATGAGTTAGTAGACATTCCGGAACCAATTTACATTCGTAACAAATGAACACTCCAATACTATTATGATAGCCGCAACGAACATCGCCCAAATAAAAGTCACCACCAAAGAAATAAAGTTTGCTCCGAGTTTTCTTTACTGGAGGTTGCTGTTGCTGCCGTTTCAAGATACTGTCGTGTGTTATCCGTAGATGCTTACATACACCTTTGATTGAGTTGTATGTCAGTTTACAACTTCGAATAGGACATGACCATCGATCACTTAACGATTGTCGAGTCAGAGTGTAAGTCTTCCCAGACATGTTGAGTTCTGCTTGGAGCTTGTGATCACGTTGATGTACTCTCAGACCGCTGACCAAATTGAAACTGCGACCACATCCAGGATGCTCGCAGATGAACTGTCGTTGCTTCTTGGGAGTCACTGTGAATCGCTCAATGTCTTCAGTATCATCTTCATCGTCACTCTCTGATTTGATGTTGTCTTCTTCGCTGTCAGCTTCCGAGTCAGATTCGACTTTGGTGTCAATGTCTGAAGAGTGCTGTTCGAGTTTGATATCACCTGAAGAGAGACTCAGCTCGAGTTTGACTTGCACGTCGACTGCTGCTTCTGCTGCTGGCTCTGTCTTGATCCTCACGGTCGACATGGCTGGCTGGCTGCTCTGTTAAGTAGATCAGCTGTTCTGTTCTGTTCTGCTCTGTCGTTGTTGTTGGTAGTGGTCAATCTTCAGTCGAGTAGTAGTTGAGATTCAGAGAGAGCAAACAAGTCACTTTGGCAACAAATAACGCGAATAAAATCGACAAATCGACTTCTACTCATCCATCCACGCCGTATTGTAGCAACAAACATACATCAATCAGTGGAACAATGCAGTTTGTGTTGAGTTTTAACAATTGAGATCAAGAAAGCCCGACTGCGGAATCGGAGTCGAGCTTCATTCACCTATTATTCCACGACACGCACATACTTCTCTCTCTCTCTCTCTCTCTCTCTCTACACTCTCACTCAAAGTTTACAAAACTGCTGCTGCAACTGCAACTGCAATATGTCGGTCGAGATCTCGACGGCCAACGAGCCGTTACTATTGTCGGACTTGCCACTGGAGCTGCTTGGAGAAATTGCCACCATGTTCAGCCAGGCTGAAGCTGCAAGCCTTTTAACCGTCAGTAAACATTTCCATGAAGAGTTTTCTCGTACCGTTTGGCGCCATTTGGTTATCAGCGGGAAGCATCTCCGGACTTTACCATCAGCCTGGAGGCGATATGGTCATCTCGTTCGGATTCTTGAAGTTGCATTTGGTCAAATGGAGAAACATGTTCCTGGTCGCATGAGGAGAACTAGCGATCGTATGAAGGACACTGGACCTGTCATTGCTTCATTTTTCAATAGTTGTGGTGGTGGTGGTGGTGATGGTGGTGGTGAGCTTGCAGGTTTGCGCAAGTTGCGAGTGGTATTTTGTGATCACTTCTCGTGGGATATAAAGGACGCGGGGACTGTGACCGATTGGGTTCATGGAGCAGAGAGCCGCAACCAAAACATCAAAGTTGACTGGGACGTATACTGCTCTGATGCCAAACAATGCGTCATTGTTGATAAACTGGTTCAATGCGTAGACAATATTGGAAACCACACGCTTAGCGTTATGGTACAGACAGATGAAGTTGTATCGCCAATGTATTTGCCAAAGTTTGCAGAGATAATAACAGAGTTGAATCTCAGTTATTATGATAGCTTCATCTTCTTTGCACAATGCAAGCGCCTATTTGGAAATAGAAACATCATTTACCCGCGATTGGAGCGATTGTACTTATCATCATCCTTGTTTCAAGGTGGACACGATGAGGATGCCTTGGTGAATTTTGGTCCCGCTCAGTTCCCCTCTCTTCGCCACCTGGAGTTGAGCTTTGAAGATCATGCTGATGCTGGACTGTATGCACCAATCCACTCTCATACTTGGCCAACGGTTATTGAGTTGACACTTTTGCACTGCGAGACTGAAAGAATGTTAGCAGCTACTCTCCGCTCGTTTCCAAATGTCAACCGTTTAAAGGTTATTGGTGGCTACAGTACTGAGCTGCAATCCATCTCGCGTCATCTTCAGCAACTCGAAACGCTCACTATCCAGGGCATCTATGACCCCGCTTACATTATCAGCGATGAAGAAGGTGTACATTGTCAACTGTCAAATATCCGTGAACTGGTGATTACTGCAGATGGTCAAGGAGAGCCCATTGGCATCAAAGCCGACACCATCCGTTTCATACTTCATGGTGCACCTAAGCTGGAGACACTCAATCTTTACCATTGCTGGTATAGCAACAAATACTTGGATCAATTTGACGGCCAAGTCAACGGTTCGGTGCATACTGTCATCATCGGCCCGCGGACACCTTCTTACCTTGACAAGAAGATTGCCAAATTGATTGCATTGTTCCCAAACTTACAACTTCTGAAAATGCTCGAGAATAATGAAGACGGCCGTCGCAGGTGGCAAGAGCTGTTTCCATCCATCAAGGTCGAACTGGTCAAATACATTAGAGAGTGAATTGTCACTTGATCGTTACTAGCTAGTTAGTTAGTTTTAGTGTTTTTTATATAAATAAACTCATGTTACAATGCATTTACTCTTGCTTGGACTCTGATGCGGCCGCAGTAGAAACAGCAGCTGCATTCACAGCTTCAATCTCTGCAGGAGTCTTTGTCGATAGTGCCAGCGCATGAATGCCATTGTGTCCGCTTGACGACATCTCATCAGTCAGCAATCCGTAAACAGTTCGGTGCCTTTGCAACGGCGACTTGCCCTGAAAGGCGTCGCTGACCACATGTACACGGAAATGAGTCTCTTTGTTCGCTACACCGCGCATTGCAGAATGACCAGCGTGCAAATGAGACTCGTTGGTGACATCGAGCCGTGCGGGACTCAGTGCAGCAGTGAGCTTGGCTCGCAAAGTAGTCTCAAGTGGGCCAGCAGCTGCAGTATCGACTGGTGACGAAGAAGTGCTCATTGTACGGATAGCAGTGGTGGTTACAGAACGTGAAGTAGGCAGTGCAACAAGTGAGCTGGCAAGTCGTGCGATCATATCACCGAGATCCCGTTGTTGTTACTATTGTTGTTGCTGTTGTCGCTGTTTTATTTCTTTTTATAGTCTGCAAACTGAACGCAATAGAATGTGGTCAACGACAGCAACGACAGCAGCGACAGCACATAGGACAGCGATCGGCTCGAGTCCATCGCTTGCACCAGCCTCAGTAGCCGCGACGGCAAGTCAGCGAGGAACGCCGGCATTACCAGCGCGACCACGCAAGCCGGCTCCATCTTCGCTGGCGTCGTGGGATCAGCAGTTTGTGTTGAGCTCGAGAGCGCGAAAGAACGCTGCTCGACTCGATGAAGCATGTCGCCAACAGCCAATGCCCGCCAAGTTTGCCAGCGAGCAGTCTGGCATGGCTGTATCCAAGCAGCACGATACACCCGTCGTGCCTGCAATTGCAGCGATTCATTCTGCACCTGCCGTTGCGGCAACATCATCGGACAGCGGCAAAGAGACCGCGCCGCAGTTCCTCGGATGGCTGGCCGGCATCGAAGACGAAATGGTACGCAGCCAGGAAGACACCTATCGCGGTCATCTCGCCATGCTATCCACGTATCTTGACAGTGTCAAAGCCATTCACCACACCATCAACCACACGCTGCAGCATGATGTGGATAATCTGGAGCGTGGTGCAGCGTTTGTTCGAGTCCAGACCAGTCAGGTCACTGCAGCCTGCGAGCTGCCTCTGCGTGAAGAACGCGAGCTGATTGACTTGGCAAATGAATTGGCCAATCGGCTGCGTATCTTTGCTGGATTGTCACAAGTCATGCGAGTGTTTACACTGCCAGGCGATGATGTGTGTAGACATCCACAGTTCTTGCCAAGCTTGCAGCACGTCGACATGGCACTGGAGTATCTTAGCGAGAAGCCACACTCGCAGTTCAGAGATGCAGAGTTGTATCGCATGCGCTTTGAACAGTGCTTGACTCGTGGATTAGCACTACTCAAGGCGCATATCACGTCTCAATTGATGGAGATTGGTGAGGATATCCGCGCGCTTGTTGGCACCGACGATGTCCCCGTGAAGACTACACTGTATGTGCGATTCCGCGCTGCCTGTGCTGCGACTGTCCCGTTCATTGGTGAGCTGCAGAAACGCGCCGTTGGTGCAAGCTCAAATAGCGAGAAGAGCAGCCGTGGCTATGTGGTTCCATCTGAACATCGTGCTCTGCTTCGAGACTGCTTGGTTACCTATCTCAGAGTGCGCAACACGCTGGTCATCAAGCATTATCTCGAGCCTGAACTTGAGCACATTGTACAACGCTCCAATGGTAACATTGTAGATATAGTTCAGGAAGCGTGTTCATTGGTCATGGGTGTATGTGGCGACGAGCAGCGGTTGTGTGGAGAGCTTTTTGGTTCAACGGTGGACACGAGCACTAGTGAGAAGGCACATGCATCTTCTTCTGGTATTTTTGCCAATCCAAGCATGGCGGCTGAGCTGAATCGATTCTTGGAGGCAATTGCATCGCACCTGCCTGCTCTACTGGTTAACAAACTAGCTGAAATCTCCGGTGATGCCGATGCACTGGCTGATGCCTGCCACATTTTGATGATCCACATTGAAACTACAACTCCATTGCCACAAGACGAATACAATGAAAAGGGTTCTGGCGCTGTTGATGATGGCATGCCCACCTTCCACTCTGCGGCATCATTGGTCATGTCCGCGGCTGTTGCACGACTGATGGCTTTGTTACGCCCGATGGCAGAGTCCATCTCAGCTGAGCTCGCAAAGCCGCCATCACAATCAACCTTGGATCAGCAACAGGTTGGTGCTCTGCTTCAGAACCTTTCGTCTCGTCTCGCTGTATACATGAACGGTGGTTCAGCCGCCGTCTCAGATGACTCTGCATCATCGATTGCCCCCGTCGAATGTCTCGCTGCGCTTGGAGAAATCATCCCGTCCTGCCTGTCGCTTTCCCGTCTCATGTCTCTGACCGAACGTGCTGCATTCTATGGTAACATTGCTGTGCTCTCGGGCCAGATCCTGGAACAACTTGCACGCGATGGACCATCCTTCGTTTCAAGCTCTCAACAAAGAACCAGCAACACGCGAACTCAATTCATTCGGCTTATTAACGACATCTCTATAGCGTTTGGCTTGCCATCGTTAGGTTAACAAACTTTTATAAAATGTTCAAAGTTAACGAGTGTGTATTTAAAAAAAAGAAGAATTAACTTTAGCGAGATGGGTTAATGTTAGACACAATGTCTGAAAGCAAATCCTTCGATTCCAATGCTCTCGCCAGTGCATAATCCCTACAGTTATCCAAGAGCCTGTCAACCATGCCGCCAAAGTTATCGTAAAACTTGATGCCCTCATGCATGTTGTTCGTCAACTCTGCATACTTTTCATATGCAAGCTGCAGGTTCTTGATGGCCTGCTCTCGTTTAGCCAGCAGTGGATGCTGTTTCCGAATCTCGAGCAAAGTGGAGTGGGCAGACTGGATCGTTTCGGCCAATTCGTTTTGGGCATCAAGCTCATCAACGACATACTGCTTGAATCGGCCGTAGCGGGATGCAATACGCTCGGCAAACATGGGCTCGAACTGAACAATGTCAATCTTGATGATGGGTGTCGGAGCACGAGCTGCAAGCCGGGATGAATGCTCATTCAAGATTTGGCCAATGTCGTCATCAGCAGCCAGCTGGCGAGCTTCTTCGATGGCAGCCTTGCGCTCATCATCCATGACTTTGGCTTCTTGGAGCAGTTCGCGCAATGTGCTGATGGCTTCAGAGTGGTTGGCATCAGACTGGAGAGATGTTGGACCAGTGCCGCCAAGAGCAGGCACGCTGCGCTCAAGCTCTTCGCGACTGGAGCCCAGTACAGCGATCAATGGACCCCAGGTTTCCAAGCGAGTGGAAATTGTGGCATCGCCAGCTTTGGCTTGGTCGAGAGTGGCGCGATATCGAGAAATCTCCTCACGGAAGCTGGTTGTCATCTTGTCGGATGGAAGACGCTGCCAGCGTTGGTCACCAAACTGCTTGCGGAACCTGGCATCATCTGCAGATTCGTTGCGCAGGACTGACTCGCATTCATCCAATTTGGCAGCAATGCTTGTTACATTCTGTCGAATCGTGTCAGCATAGCCACGAAGAGCCTGGATGCCACCATCGGATCTAACCTCCGTAGCACGCACCAGCAGTGAAGAAGGCAATCCAATGTGCGAGCGAGTCATTGTGTCAAGTGCCTCAGGCAGTCCCAGCGAATCCATTGTGCTGTGGAACTGCGCAGTCATGCTATCCAGTGCCTCGATAATGTTGGTCTTTACCCAGTTATCTTTGCGGTCTGTGTAGACGCTGGCGGCCTGATGGATTGCAAACGGAACCAATCCAGAAAACAGCGGCAAGCCAATGATGCTGGCTGGATCCTTGCCCATAAACTTGCCAGGTTGTCTGATGATGTCTGGGCAGCTTGGCTTAACCATATCAGCCTTGGCAATGGCAGTCAATGTGCCCTCTTCAGGGACTGGGATCAAGTAGATGATGTCGTTATCCTTCTCGGCCCGCACTAGATTGGTGGCGATATGATTATGCAGTGATTTCAAATCATTAATAACAGCCTCGCTAACAGTAACATTTGTGCCATAATCACCCTTGTCTGGACTCTCGCTCTGTGCCTGTTTAGCCAGCGACAATGCACGTTCTGTGATAGAGAATGCCAAGCGCAATCTAGCAACTTCCTCGCCATACTTATTTTGACTCAAACACTCATCAGCCTTGCGACGCTGGGCGACTGCGCTGAAATGCAACTGCTTGAGCTGTAAATGATAATGCCAGCTACGCGGGAACACTCTGCTGCTCTGGACAGAGATGCTTGGATGAGATGCAGCCTCGTAAGCATGTTGGTAATGGTCGGCAACTTGCGCAGCCAATCTTGCAACAAGACCATCTTTGAAATTATCGATAACAGCACGCAGCCAAACGCACTCCTGAGCCTGAGCTAAGCTGATCAACTCCAATGCACGTAATGACCAGGTCGACATGTCAGAAGGTGGCTCGCATCTCATATCGGACACTATTCCAACACTTCCACTAGTAACTGCTGACGATAGTTGCACATCTTCGTTGGATTTACTCGCATTTGGTGTCTTTGGAGAGGTGGTTGATGTCATTACTGCTGGTGATTGTGAGTTATTATTGCTGCTGTTGTTGCTGTTGCCACTTTCATCACCTAGACGCATAAATCGATAAACACCAGCTGCGGATTGGAAGTGTGCGCATGCTCTCTTAAGTCCCTCTGGACTAGTGCGATTCTCCAACACACCCAAGTGAGAATAGGCGGCAGCCACATTGAATAAAACACATGCGCGTTCATAGTTGATATTTGGCTGTGCGTATGGCTTAACTCCAAGTCCAATCGCTGCCGCAATAATCTGTCCAAATGATGCTGTATTTGCCGCATCATCTGCAGTTGAAGTTGACGGGCTAGAGTCAGCATTCAAGCCTTGTGCGACATTGACCGCATTTGCCAAGTTCGATGAAGATGAAGATGAAGCCGGAGGAGGATCAAAGACACCAAACCAAGGGAAAGAAACACCCACATCAATTGGGAACTTTGTCATAATAAATGTCAGCTGGCCATAGTAACGAGTGATTCTCTCCAATGCCTTTAAAGTCATTGATGAGTAAGCGGTTCCAGCGCAGTCTTGGCGCAATTCCTGCAGGATACGCAAGTCATCTCGATAAACCTCAACCGGTTCTGCATAGTTGTGACTAATGTAATCGGTCAGGAATGCGCGGAGGGCAGTAGACACAGCCTGCGTCTGCTTCAGCGGAACTGCGAGAAGATTGCTGGTCGGCGCGATTGCCCAGCGTCCAACTGTAGTCAACCGCGATGAGTTGGCATCCTGTGTGCTACCGTTGCTGTTCGCACCATCTGCGTTGACAGAATCGCTCGTCGCAGCGTTGTTGCTACTACTGTTGCCGCTGCTGCCGCCGCTGCCGCTACCACCTGTGAATGCAGAGAACATAATAGCTATATGACTTATAAGAGTTAATTGAGATTGCGGGTTACAAAAGACCGAGAATAAAAGAGAGAAACAAAGCGCGTCTTGTGCGACACGCGAGCAAAACAGCCTGATGTTTACTTGGTCCGTGGACGGCACTATGCACACAATCGGCTCACCGCATTGCAGATGTCCTTTTCGAGCCAGACAACAGATGACATCCTTATCATGAACAAGGTAGTATTCATCCTTCCTTAATCATTGTTGTGATGGCAACATAATCGACAAGCCAGTAAAATTGTGACTGAGGATCACATTGTTCAGCATCCAATCTGAAATATTGTAGATGGCACCAACATCAGTGCCAATGCACGATACACAGCGACAGCCGTGTTGGGACACTGTTAGCTCGGCTGGCTGGTGGCAGCTGGCCGCAGTCCCAGTTTGTGGCGAGTGGATGTGGTGTCAGCTTCGGTTTCTCTTCTTGCCTTTTCTGCCTTTCCTTTTTCTGTTTCGTTTCTCGCTCAGCCCGCCTGCCAGTCCTGCACATTCGATCGCCGCCACCGGTCCTCACAACTCACACCAGGCAACGCTGCCGTCTGCTCATCTCCTCGCACTCGCTTTCTCTAAAACAAAACACACTCATCAGCGCTCGTTCCACCTAGACGAAGTGTTCTCAAACAGCAACACCAGTAACACCACCAAATACAACAACACCACCAACTACAACAACATGCGGTATCTCTCGTGCACAACAGCGGTTCTTGCCGCCGTGCTTGTCATAGCAGTTGCCAGCTACGTCGAAGCCGCCCCCGTTGGCAGCACCAAGCCAGCGGCAGCAGCGGCGCCAGTCAAGACTCCAATGGGCGGCCCCAAGCAGCCAGGCGACGGTCCGTGGTGATAGCAGTATCATCTTTACTTTCAAACAACATTCATCTAAATCTATGTGTTATTAGTTTCTTTGCTTAAAAAATGAGTAAACGAGAGCTTGAGTTTAAGTATAGTGAATATTCTTGTGACCACCTACATCGAATTGTAAGTAAAACCATTTATACAATTCTTCATCAGCTTTAGACTGATTGTATTCTCGAATAACAAGCTTTGGATATTTCTTGCGGATACTTTTTAGTTTAGCGAGACATTCCTTAGGTGCAGCGAGTGATTCCAAGTTCGGGAACATGCCAATAAACGCAATGGCATCTTTAACATTGAATTTACTGGCACCATTCATACCAAATACCAGGCGCTGAACTGATGTCGACTTCTGGCCAGCAAATAGTTCCAGCGCTGATTTGTCAATTTTAAATGTACTCTCAATACCAGCAACAATCGTTTTGAGGTTCGGGGCGAGACAAATAGCCAGCTGTAGCATGCCAGTATCCAACTCAGAGTGGCAGAGATCAACATGCACTAAACTGTTCAATATCTGATGCGATTTTGGTTTGAGCAAATGTTTTATTTGCTGCTTCTGAAGTGTACTTTTGTGTTGCTGTGGAGGAGGATAATCATTCGTTTCATCAACATTCAGGACTGAGAGCCTGCGAAGACGAGGAGATAGCTCTGCCAACTCATTTAGATCCAACGTAAACTCAGATCCAGCAAATGTCAATCGCTCCAGACTTGGACAAGCTCGAACTGCATACTTCCACACACTGGGATCTTCAATGTTGCCAAGATTAAGCTTTACATTGTGAATGACTAATTCAATCACAGTTGGCCACTTTTGTGTAAATATTCTCTGGGCATCATCACTACAAGTAAAGTAGTTGATCTCCATAACAAAGCGAGTCAGCATTGGGAAGTTACCAGATAGTATACTGAAACTAGCCCTGATATGTCGATATTCATCAGTGTCTTCATCTTCATTTTCATCGATATCATAATCACTATCTATTTTTTCTTCATCACCACCACAAAAACTAATAGTCAGTGACTCAACACGTGGAAAAATCAATTCTTGATCAGGAAGCAAAAACCACCCAGTTTTCTCAAAGCTGGATCCATAACTAGAGTTATTGATCTCAATGTGCTTCAAAATTGGAACCAACTTGGACATTTTCGATGGTTTTCGATGCCTTGGACAATCAGAACTGATGTAGAATTCATGAGAATCCAGCATGGCTATATGTGCGAGAACATAATCCAGACTCTTAAAACTTAAATCATCATAATCGATAGTGAACTGCCAACGAACCATCAGTTTCTGTTTACGCTGGTGAGCCTTGTTGATCCACGACACCAAATCAATGAAGGATTTTAGCTCACACGAATGCCATAACACAATCAAGCTGAGGCGTTGAAGATGTGGCAGCTCGTGTTTGGGGAGCATTGCACATGTCTTGTCATTCAGGTTCACAGTGAGACGATTCAGATTCGGCGGCGGGAATGGTGGGAAGCGCGCAACGACATCTGAAGTAATGCGAATGGAGTGAACCAAGTGACTGTAGCGCTCCCAGGCAGACTTCGATTTTGGCCGGTGCTTTTTAGCTGAAAGGTCAATGTACTTCCAAACAGTGCGGGCAAAGGCAGTGTGGAACGACTTTGAGACAGTGACAATTGCTGCAGCCTCTGGGCGAGCAAAGTATGTGGCAATCTCTTCGAGCAAGTCAAGCGGCAGTTCCACGAGTGGGAATCCCTCAACCCTGTCCGTCAAAGGTGGTGAATTGCCAGACACGAGCTGGTCTGCAGTTCGTTTCATTGTGTCAAAAAAAAGCGAGGCTGTATTTGGTTTCAGAGACGGAGGAGAATGTATACGCCAAAATGATTACAAGTGGTGAGCGTGTGTTTTGGATGTCAAACATAATGAAAGGTATGATGGTAGCCTACGCCGCAAGGAGGCAGTGAGCAATGTAGGGGGTTACCTCGTTCTCCTGACGATGTGTCAAATATGCTGACATTGTCAACAGCATTGTGCGGTATTTCTGCCGTAAATGCGATTAGTCTCGAATGTTGGCGAGCAATTTCTGCCACGACTTTGATTTGTCATTGTGATCATGGCGATAGTTGCTCGTCTGAGTTGTATAAATGCAGCTTGTGCTTGCTGGTTCAATCTTCTCTTCGTTTTGATGTCAACAACACACAAACACAATCACACACAAAAACATCAGACACAACAAGCAGCCACTTCCCTCTTATCACTCACTCCACCAATGTCTGTTTTCAAGTATCAGGTTGCCATGTCCTGCGGCGGCTGCGCTGGTGCCGTTACCCGTGCCATCAACAAGCTCGACGGCGTCTCCAAGCTAGATGTGTCTCTCGAGAACCAGCTCGTCACTGTCGAGAGCGACTCTCTTACATACGACACTGTCCTCGAAACCATCAAGAAGACTGGCAAATCTGTCACCGAAATTGCACAATAATCCATCCTCCATGCTTTAATAAAGCCTGTTTTAAGAAAGAAAAAAGAGAGTTTAAGTTTCAAATTCAAATTCAAATTAGAGACGAGCAGCCTTTGGGATAACACCAAGTTCACGGCCAACTTCAATGAAAGCCTGGGTGGCCTTCTTGACTTGTTCGGTAGTGTGAGCGGCAGAGAGCTGAACACGAATACGAGCCTCGCCCTTTGGAACAACAGGGTAAGAGAAGCCAATAACATAAATGCCACGCTTCAGCATTGCATCGGCAAATTCAGCAGCCAGACGAGCGTCACCGAGCATAACTGGGCAAATTGGATGGTCATCGCCCTTGATCGTAAATCCAGCAGCTGTCAATGTTTCGCGGAATAGTTTAGTGTTGCTACGAAGCTGAGGCAGCAACTGCGCAGCACCTTCGCCCTTAACAACCATGTCGAGAGCAGCCGAAGCGCCACCAACAACGGCTGGAGGCAAGCTATTGGAGAATAAATATGGCCGGCTACGGTTGCGCAGCAATGATACAACATCGGCATCTGCGGCAGTGTATCCACCACTAGCGCCGCCCATAGCTTTGCCCAATGTAGAGTTAACAATGTGGACCCGATCACGCACGCCAAACAGCTCTGGAGTGCCTCTTCCAGTTGGGCCGACAAAGCCAGTAGCATGTGCATCATCAACAAACACCACTGCGTTGTATTTATCGGCCATGTCACAGATTTTATCCAAAGGAGCAATCCGGCCATCCATTGAGAACACGCCATCGGTGGCAATCATCACGGTACGAGCACCGCCTTCTCTGGCCAACTTCAACTGAGTTTCCAAATCATTCATATCGCAGTTCTTGTATCTGAATCTCTTTGCCTTACACAAGCGAATTCCATCAATAATCGATGCATGGTTTAATGAGTCACTCACAATTGCATCCTTTTCGGTCAGCAGCGTCTCAAACACACCCGCATTGGCATCAAAGCACGATGCATACAATATGGAATCCTCTGTGCCCATAAAGTCTGCGATTTGGCGCTCAAGGTCCTTATGGATATCCTGAGTACCACAAATGAATCTAACTGACGACAATCCAGCACCATACTTGTCGAGATACTCCTTTGAGCGCTGAATCACTGTAGGATGGTCAGCCAAGCCCAAGTAGTTGTTGGCGCAAAAGTTGAGAACCTGGCTGGAGCCAACCGACACAATCGAGCTCTGGGAAGAAGACAGGACGCGCTCGGACTTGAAGGTGCCAGCGGCACGAATGGAATCCAGCTCGGAGCGAACAATAGACAGCAGGTTTTCACGTCCTTTGCCACCAGCGGAAGCCGAGGCGGCAGTGGTAGAGATCATACGACGAAAGACTGGCTGCATTACAAGTTATGCTCTTTCTCTTTTTTCTCTTTTTTTTTTATTAATCAAGGTCGGTCACGAAGATCGAACGAGTGGACGGCGAGTGGAGGAACAGACGAGTAAGAAGGAAGGAGAGGGGAGCGCGTGTGCACAAAGCGTGGGAGTAAAAAAGAAAAAGAAAAGAAAAGAACACGCCATCACACCACATCATATCACACTACATCACAGATCATTTCAAAGACACACACGATTGAGTGAGTGAGTTGATGAAGAATGAGAATATAGAGTATTTAAAACAAAAATTACAGTTTAAAGAGATTGATGGGCATTGGCAGAGTGGTAAAACAGATAGAGATATAAAAGAGAAGACAAAGCTGCACCAATAGCACCAGCCCAGTAAGGATGTCTAGCAAGATGAATCCAAACATGCTTCATTCCATATCCAACGGAAAGATCAAGAATAATTCCAGCCGCCTTCCTCAGCCGTCTCCGCGGATCCAACTTGTTACCTTCGCGGTTGGCCACTGGCAGTGATCTACTCTGTTCACCATCATCGCCTTCTTCTGGCTGTGGCGATGGAACTCTAGTCACTTTAAACGTTGCAGATACTGGTTTATGGTCACTTTCAATGTATTGAATGTGAGTCAGGTAATCAATCACGCGCACTTTGACACTGCCTTTGGATGCAGTTTTATATAACACACGATCTGTCCAGGACGGAATTCGATCCTTTTTACTCGAATAAACCTCGGTGGATCCAACTTCGAACTTGAACGTAGGCGGGAAGTTTATGACAGCCTCATTGAAATCCACCAGTATTCTTCCAGAAGCACGCTCGCCATCCAATTGATCATAATGACGCATGACACGGTGCAATTGAGAGCTGATTGGAAGCTTTGCTAATCCATGATTTTTGAGATCAACTCTATAGTTCAAATCACCAAAGAAGTAAACTAAATCATGGTTGAGAATGCCCAGCGTGCGACATGATGATTGTGACAGATTGTCTTTAATGCTAAATGACATCTGTGACAGAATTTGATGGTAATCTTGATTGCGTCGCTTTAATGCAAAGTTATGAGCAGCCAGATGAGCATTCACAAACACTAGACTAATTCTATCCAAATTGGAATCATTCACAGTCTGCTTCTCATCATTATTGGTAACAATGGTATGATTGTCAGATGCAGTCGCAGTAGCCACAGTAGTAGCAGAAGCAGCAGTAGTAGCAGCAGTAGTTGTTAACCAAGGTGCAATGATATCCAATCTAGCAGCGACTGCACCTTTGTTTCCCATCACACCGCCCAATCCACACCCAACATGGTCCCAGCTGATTCCGCTCAAATGTCCAATGCCAACTCTCGTGTACACATACAGCACCATTGCCACATGTCTGACTACAACAACTGGCTCATATGTAACATTCCCGATCGCATCCAAATCACTCTCATCTTTGAACAGGCTCGGATACGCACTGGTGGCCTTCTTGATTAACTTTGAGCGTGATCTCTCGGACATTTGCCGAGAACTTGCGGCATATACCAGTGCATCTTCAATTAGTTTGCCAACTGCGGCAACTGCTGGGTCGGTTGCCAGCAAAGAAACTGGAGATGATGCCTGTGCTGCAGTGTGGAGTAGAGACTCGTCATTTGGCTCAAACTCTTGGAAACCAACGGCGAGAATGTCGGGAAGTGGTCGTGACTTGGACGAAATGGAAGAAGATGAGTCGCTGCTGCTGTCTGGAGATGGACGGAGGAGAGGTGGACACAGCCAGTCCGCGAGATCAGCTGTAGGCGGAATGCAGCCAGCATTCAAAGTGCCAATTCGGACAACCAGCTCGAGAGCACTGAACGTCATCTTCCACTTTGCTGTGCAGCTCTATTTGAGACGGAAAAGAGGAAAGTCTGGAAGATGGCGAGAGAATATACGTATGGAAAGGAGAACGAGGCTACACAAACAACAACCGAACGAACAATAGAGCAGAGAGAGCAGAGAGAAGAAGAAGACGAGGAGTGGAAGAAAAAAAACAAAAGAGGAGAGAGAACGAAGAACGAAGCGAAAAAAAAAAAACAAGCCAAGTCCGCCCAACGACCGATTTATGCACTGGGGCACTGTAGAGGAACCCTAAAATGATTGAGTGACTATTCCCAGAGCATTTGATACCTTGAAGATGAGGCAATAAAGTGCAATGACTATTTAAATAAATATGAAAATGTACATAATAGGGGCGATAAAACTAGTAATAATAACAAAAAGCTAACAATATAAAACAGGTGTGATTAGGATTAGGATTAGAATTGGAATTGGAATTAGAACACAAGTTCACCCTCTACATCGCGCAACTTATTCTCTTTTCGCCATGTTTTGAGTACAAGTGCCAGCAACTTGCGAGCTCGTACATTGATGGCAAACTTCATTCGTAGCTCGCGTTCCATCGACACCACAGTAGTTGCCCTTCTCCACTCCGACATTGCCTCTTTCATGATATTCCTTCTCTGAATCGTTGCGGATACATCCTTCAAGATTGTCTTGTATCGCTCCTCTGAACGAGGTTTGTACTTGACAGCAATCTTGACAGCGAGGGATGGAGCAGAACTTGTGCGCAGCATCCATTCATGAAGCGCAATTCTCAGCAGCGATTTCTTGTAAAGATCAGCGCCTTTGCGGGCATCTTGCTTGATGCTTTTCTTCTCGAGCTTCTTGACAGTTACGGCTCGCCATTGAGCCAAGGCATTGGAGAGAGTAGCACGATGGTCGATGGCAACACAGCTATTGAATTTGTGAGTGAGCTTCTTTGTGTTGCTGCGCCATTTGTTGAATGCATGGCGGAGCTGGAACAGGCCGTTGGCCTCCCGTTCAAGCTGAGTACGTTCGCGCCAAATGCTGAGGAAATGAGTTGCCCAGAACCGATTGAGAAGAATCGATGCCTTGGGTTTCATCATATTCCACACTCGCAGTACTAATTCAGCCTGACTCTTGGTCAATCCCGTTGACAATGCAATCATCGACTGGTACGGTGTTTGCTGAGCATCGTCCACAGAAACTACTGGAATAAGTTGTTGCTGCTGCTGCTGTAGTTGCTGCTGTTGTAATTGCTGTAGTTGCTGTAACTGTTGTTGGCGAGTTTTGATCATCACTTTGCATCTCCATTTGACCACCATGTCTCTAATTCGCTTGATGAATAGCTCCTCCATTCTGTCTTTTACAATTTCTGCCAAGCTGCGCAGATCATTCTCCTTCTTCCATAGTCTGAATGTTCGTCGAATCCGCCAATGCTCTTTAGTCAGCTCCTGCAGCTGCTCGACTCGTGTCAGAGTAGATGGCTTTCCAGCTGGCTGCATTATCATCAATCGGCGGTGAATAAAGCTCTGGCTCAAGTTTTCATTAATGAACTGACTCAATGTATCATACATTTGAGTTTCCATTCCATGCAGCATCCGGAAGCCATTCCACATCTGCGCAAGCAGTTGAGTGTCAGCTGAAGAGAGTGCGCGACGAACAACAGATACAGCCTGGGATGCACCAGGAGTCGGCTGTGGATACAAATTGGCATTGATGCGCTTCTTGATGACACGAATGACACGATTCTTCAGCGAAGTGCTATGAAATTTATCACCCTGCTGCAGAGCAATGTCATATCGACACAAACTATCGCCCCAATCAAAGAACCTGTTGACAAGAAGATTATTGTTTTTTCTTCTGAGGAACCCATGCAGCTTCTCTTCAAAATATCGCTCAATCTCATCTACAGTCATGCTGTCGTAACCAGCACCAAGTCCAATGTAAAGTGGAATGTAATCATTGTCAAATAATGGATACTTCCACTGATACACCTCATTCACATTGACGCGGGATGCAATCGAACTAATAATGCTGGCCAGACTCTGTGTCAGCCGTTCGCGAAGAGATGAACGGATGCTGCCATGCTGAAGCTGTCTTCTCATGAATGGAGATTGGTGCTGGAGCTGTGACTGATGCTGTGGCTGATACTGTGGTTGTGGTGCATAAACTGGTACAAGAGATGGTGCTACATCAATATCGTCAGGTAATTCTTCAATGAATGAGAGTGGTTTGCCATGTCCAATCGCTGCCGCTGCGGGATGATTCACATTCAGTAAACGTCTATCTTCAAGAAAACTCTGCAGCTGACGATGTACGCGTTTCACCAGCATTTGATTATATCGCTTCTCAGCTTCATTCAACGCATGGTTGAACAAGAATGAATTCCGGGATAAGTTGCGCAACACTCGTATTCCCATTAGTCGGTCATGAGTAGCATCGCCTTCTTCGAGCCACAGTTTAATCCTATCCAGGTTGCTTAACCAATCGACCATTTTGGCCATTAATACGCGTTTACTAACCATGATGTCAGCCTGCTGGTTCATCTGTCGAATGCGAGCTGCCGCGTGACTGAGCTTGCGGAGTGAATTACGAACCATTGCTGACTCTCGGTTTGAGATAAATTCATCACAGCGCTGATTCATCTCACGTAGTTCGTGTAATTTCTGTTGCCATGCATTGAGCTGTTGTCCCTTTCGCTGTTGTATTATCTGCTTTGAAGTCAATCTTGCATCTGATGTCAAATCAAGCCATCCATTAAACATGTTTCGTACTTGATCGAGTTCTGATGCAACATCATCTCGAATCTGCAGTTTCTCCACAAGTCGCTCTCTCCAAGCGTTGATAAGGCGTCTAGCAAAACTGCAGCTCACTTTCACTCTAAAGTCATCGGCAGTAATCTGCATCTGTCGATTGTGATCCATCCATGCTATAAAACAATTGCGAACTGTATCCAAATTGGCCAACTCTTGTTGTTGCTGGCGCTGCAATCGACGTTCATTTACTCTGTCGCGGAATCGTCCAATTAACCACCGTTTTAATCTGTCTTCGTTATAATTTTCTGCCATTTTGAGATCGCAGCGCTGATTGTATGAGTCGATCCATTTATTATAGAGTGTCATCAGTCTGTTATAACGTACAGTAGCAAAGATGTTGGCTGGTGCTTCGTGGAGTTCATTAATTGTGTCGATTTGCAACAGTGTATCAGAATCGCATGTCAAAAAGTCCAGTTTCAGTCTCCATCCATAAACTATTAAAGGCAGGCGATGTTCAGCGTAGAATCTATCAGATTCACGTTCCAACATTGCCTCATACTGAAGACCACGCGGATGCATTGTTGCTGTGCTCGGATTGTCGCGTTGCCGATGCTCGATATAATGCACTGGCTCCTGTTTGCGCGCTGTCTGATTTGAATCTGCCGATGATAGTCTACTTCGCCATAGTCTCAAATACCGCTTCATCGTGAATCGCTCATCCTTGTGCACTGCATTAAGCCACATTACCACCAGACTCTCGATAAACTCCGGACTTAGCACATTCCGTTGGCCACGCTGACCACGTTGATGTTGATGTTGATGTTGATGCTGTTGTCCATCATTTTCCTGTAACAGCTGCACCGCATCATCCATTCTCACTGCTGTTCTCGTTCTCGGTGTTTTGAACCTGCTCTGGTCAATAATCTTGTTTCTCGGCGTCATTGCGACTGTTCCTGCCGACACTACTGGGATTGCTGGCACCATAGGCACCGTCATTGTCGATGTTACTGGCACACTAGCAACTCTCCGCCGTGGAATCTTTGTAGCTCGGCCGTTTTCACCTTGCGAGTAGTTACGCAGTCGTTCAACCCATGTCGCTCCAGAGGCATTTCGCACAATTGTTCGCAGGAATGCAGTGTACTTGTAGCGATGCTTGTCCCCATTGATGGAATGGCGGTCTAGAATGTCGTTTATAAGAGGCTGTATGCCGGCAACGAGCTCGGCTGGCGTTGGAGCTGGGTTGTTTGGGGAAGAGGGAGAAGAGGAGGGGCGATGAACTGAACCAGCGCTGCGACAGATTTGTTTGACAATGGCAATGTCTACAGCAAACTGTTGGTCCGCATCTCCACCGGAAGTGGCGGGCACAGCAGTAACTCGATCGGTCATAAATTATAGGTAAGTTTGACCAGCTGCTACTCTGATGATTTGGCTGTTGTTGCTGTTGTTGTTGCTGGTATTTGTTTTATTTGTTTGTGTGTATTTTGGGCAATAACAAAGAAAAGGTGCGACGGGAGAAATCGAACACTACACTTGTGGCATTGCATGAGAATCTACCTACTTACAATATACGAGAGGAGGAGAAAGGCAGAACAGATTTTGATATCCGATCCAGCTGTGAAGGCACAGTCTTTCCCGGCTTCAAACTCTGAGCAGAGTCTAATCTCAATACAATTAAAATAGTTATGGAGTATTAGTGCGCTTAACTAGGTGTTATTAATGCAGGTAAATGTCGCGCCAGTGTTGGCATAGTGTATCTTGGTAGCGCGCTCAGTGTCAAAGTATTTTTGTAATCGAGAGATGGGTTTGATATCGAGATCAACAACCCTTGCACTCGCGTCATAATCCCACTTTCCATCGAATGGCTCGGAGTTTTGCCATAGAGCATCCAGTTCATTGTGGACTGTTGCTGCTGATGCTATATCCGATTCAGTTGAATTGTTAATTGAAGAAACTGTGAGCAAAACTGAGCAGTCCTTTACAGTATGATACACCAAAAACTGATTCACAGCCACCTGTAGCTGTTCAGCTGTGAGTGGCGACTCTGTTGGTGTCGATGCAGTGATCGCAGCGATATAATCAGAGATGGACGGCTGCTGTAAGTGCGGAGGAGGACATTGAGAGTTGACTGCAGCTTCCAAACCAGCGTATCCCAGTGGTAATAGATGATGTTGAACAGCCTTAAGTTTATGCATAATGTTGCTCTGGATAACGCAATTTGTAATGACACTACTGAGCTGGTCTTCGACATTGTTGCTGGAAACACCAAAGTACTTGGCCAATTGCCCTTGCTGAATAGAGTTTGCTTGGTCAAAGTGTTCATTGTTGACTCTAATACTCATGTACTTTTGTGGATTGCTGAGCAAGCCAGAAACTGTTTTCTGTATCACAGTATTGTCATCTGAGTAGAGTCCAAGCATGCATGTCTTTGGCTGTATATTGCTGTTCGACTTGTAATACTGCATCAAGCATGATCGGCATGGCTGCGGTCCACTTCCACCCGGTGCAACTGCATACTTGGGCTTAATCTCAACCTGGATAAGCATTTCTGGTTTCACGTTTTCATCTGTGGCACGGTACGTAGGTGGATACATCAAGTCAGCGCTCACGATGGCTGCATGCTGATCGGTATCAATGTCTGAATGCCGACGCTTCTCTGGTCGCTGCTCTCGTATTCTATCTGCAATCTCCATCAGAAACTCTCTGTTCATCGCCAGCAGCACTACTGGAGCCACGTACTGAGAGCCAAGTAACGGACTGATCACATCTCTGGCGTACATGACATCGAGCTCTACAGGTGTGCTGGCCTTGTCAAGCATGACTTTGCGCAGCCGCAGCACAATTGGCCGGAAATTGGAGTGCATGCCAGCATAACTCAACACTATGTTCGCATTGCCTTCGCCGCGATAGTGCCAGAGCTTGCTATCCAGCAACGCCGGTATCCTGACTACTTGGACACCTGTATTATCCGTCATTCCTATGGGAGAAGGGAAGAGACGTGTCTGTTCTGCGCGTGGGTGGGTCCAGTGGAGTCTAGTGGAGTCGAGTCGAGTCGAGTCAAGTGCAGTGCAGTGCAGCAGTAGTATATTTTTGGTGGCAGACAACGAAATCAGGACACGTCGCCTCACGGGAATCCCACCCTCTCTGTCTTTTTCCTTCTCTCTGTTTCTGCATCAGTGCTTGCTCTCCACCGATCGCAAACTCTTGCTTGCAGCCTTGATTTTTATTCTTGCTTTGTTCTTCTTCAACTGACTTTGGCTACAACAGCAGCAGCAGTATCAGTATCAGCAGAGGCATCAGAACGTTCGCGTGCGAGAAGTAGTAACAGACAGACAGACACGACAGATAGAGACCAAAAATGACTATTCTGGCGATTGCGTTGACGACAAAAGACGGCAAAGGTAAAGTATATGCGAAACCTCTTCAGAGTGCTGTCAATATGCTCCCCCTCCCTATCTACATACGTGCACTTTGCATGTTACACGTTACACTCTGATGAACTGAGGGAAGAGCAGATCTGCCTCGTGTTCTTTTCTTTACTGTTTTGCTTGCTTTTGCAGTGTAAAAAAGGCTAGTACTGACATTTACATGTGTTGCTTCGTGCTTTTTATCATTGTTGTTGATTAACTATACTTGATGTTTGACTCGAATAATTACAGTCTTGTTGTCGCGTCAGTTTGTTGAGATACCACGGTCTCGCATTGAAGCGCTTGTTGGATCCTTCCCCAAGTTGGTTGCAGCATCTCGCCCATCATCGTCATCTTTATCCTCCTCATCATCAAGCAATGGCAGCAGCAGCAATAAGCGGACCAGTTTAGAGACAGATTCAGTTAGATATTTGTATCAGGTATTAGATAAGAATGTGTATCTAGTGTTTGTGACCACGCTGCATTCCAATATAATTCATGATATGACAGTAGTGGAGACTGTAAGTGGAGTGGTTCTGGATATTTGCCAGCCACCTGATGAGCAGGCGATATTGATTCATGGCTTTGAACTGCTATGTGCATTGGACGAAGTGGTGTCACTGGGCCATTCGGAGAAAATCACTAGAAGCTCGATTAGAGACATTTTACTGATGGAGTCGGCCGAAGAGAATAGACAGCTGGAAGCCCAGCGTCTGAAGGAACTGGAGGCTAAAGAAGAGCTGAAGCGCAAGGCCAAAATGTTTGATCAGCAACGACGCGAGCAGCAACGATTGGCTGCTCAATCTGGTCACGGTGGAGGTGGACCTGGCCTTGCTGGGCTGGCTGGTACTATTGCTAAGTTTGGCAGTTCAATCCAATCTTCTGGCGCTGGCTTCGGTAGTGACTATCACGGAGTCCCTACCAATGATTATATTGAAGGTCCAGGCAGCGGCAGCAGCGGAGGCGGCATCTCTCCTTCTCCAGACATTTACGCTGCTCCGTCAACTTCATCAGGTGCTCGTGGCATGAAGCTCGGCCGTAAAACAAAGGACTCTGCTGCTCAGCCAGCTGCAGAAGCTATTGCTGAGGCTACTCAGCGAATGTCACTTGGTGAGCGTCCTCAGCCTTCTTCTACAGCTGCAGCGGCAGCAGTGTCGGCTCCAGCTCAGCCGTCCGAGCCAGTTACGGTTTCCGTTGAAGAGATGATATCCGCAATCACTCATCACGATGGTGGACTGGAGAAGTTTGAGGTTACTGGCAACTTGACTGTTGTGGTTAATGATGCCGATTATGGCCACTTGGCAATCAATTTGGGACAATTGGCTGATCCGGCTATTCAAATCAAGACTCATCCAAATGTTGACAAGAATGCTTACAACTCTCGTAACATTCTTACACTGCGCGATGCATCCAAGTCCCTTCCAGTCAACCAGCCAGTTGGATTGCTCAAGTGGCGTCTTGTTGCCGACAGCGAGTCTGCCATTCCACTGGCTATAACGTGCTGGCCAACTGTAAACAGCGACGGCACCACCGAAGTCATTGCAGAGTATGAGCTCACCAATGCTGCTCTGGAATTCAGCGACGTTGTCATCACCATTCCGCTGCCGGCAGGTACTCAGCAGCAGCCATCTGTGAGCTCAGTTGATGGCAACTACGAGTTCAATCGCCAGCGTGGTGCATTGGAGTGGCACATTCCATTCATTGACTCCGGCAATGCGAACGGCACAATTGAGTTTACATTCCGGGCGAATGACGCAGCTGCCTTCTTCCCTGTTCAGGTTGACTTTGTCTGCACACGGTCCTTCTGCGGCGTCAATGTTGCCAGTGTCGTGTCTTCAATTGACGGCACACCAGTGTCTTTCGCCAAGAATGTTACACTGCTTCCTGACAAGTACGGTGTTCAATGATTTCCTCTATAATAGTTTACTTTTTCTCTTTCATTTTCATTTGTTTGAATTCTATCCTTTCTATTATTAACATCGGCCTGTGGTGATAATTACAATGGCACTAATACCAATAATAGTGCTAAAATAGTGTAATATAATACGGTTTTGTTTTTTGTAAATCAAAGAAAAACCTAAAACTAAAACTAAGTGAGCAGCTAGTTTATTTGGCCTTCTTCTTTGGGCGCAGCTGGTTGGAGTGACCGCACTTGCGCTTGCGGCAGTTGGTGGCACGGGCTGGGAGGCGAGCGTAGCACTTGCGGCACACCATCTTCTCGCAGTTGTACTTGGAGGCGAGGATCTTCAGGGATGGCTCAATAACACCACCACGGAGGCGGAGGACGAGGTGGAGGGTGGACTCCTTCTGGATGTTGTAGTCAGAGAGAGTGCGGCCATCCTCGAGCTGCTTACCAGCGAAAATCAGACGCTGCTGATCTGGTGGAATGCCCTCCTTGTCCTGGATCTTGGTCTTGACATTGTCAATGGTATCAGAAGACTCAACCTCGAGGGTGATGGTCTTGCCAGTAAGGGTCTTTACGAAGATCTGCATTTCAACAGAACTGCAAAAGAGTGCCAAATCAAATCAATAGTCAACAATCAACAGTAAAGATGGATATAATGCATGTCAGTATACAATCTGTTCAGGATTAGTTACATTGGGCAACTGTGTCAGAATGAAGAAACATGGCAGCAATCATGACAGCAGTTCATTGAGCAAGACAACAGGACAGCAAGCGAGCGAGCGAACCAGAGAGCGAGCAGATATAGTTAACATGAAAGAGTCAGCCAGGAGAGGGAGGAAACCAACGTGGATCAAGCTTGAAGAGCAAGAGCTCACCAGAAGACAAGTGCAGTACATGTCCAAATGAATTGGTACTGAAATCCACGCTGCTCACATGCTCATTCCCTGAGCAACTCAATCTTCAGATCTCAGTGATCCAGCGTCTTGATTTGTTGATTTCCAACGGATCTATCGAGTCTCTGCCGACGGCTCTTGGGTTATGCTCGCGCTGCTATTGTTGCTGCTGCTGTTGCTGTTGCTGTTGCGGCTGCTCGTTTCCCGCTGTCTGTCTGCTTGTTCGCCTTCAATAACGGGCGAGATTCTGGTACATACGTTTTACGATTTGCAAAGTATACGGGGGTCGAGAGGAAGAAGCGTGTACCGATCTAGAGCGCCATACCAGTGACGCAGGTGCTGAGTGGAGCAAATCCCTCTCAGGAAATTTATTTTTCGAATATTCACGCACGTATTGCTATATTTCAAACTTCGAAATTAAAAACATAGAAACAGATAATTGAAAAAGAAAAGAATGAAAGAATAAATGGAATGAAAAATATTCCACCAAGAGAAGCAAAAGAGAGAAGCAAAAAAAAAAGCACAGGCCAACGCGAACTATTGAGTGTGTCATCTCAGTTGCTGCTGTCGCCTTGGTTGCGCCGTGTTTTCTGTGTAGAAGACGACAGCAACAAAAGCATAATAACTACAACTACAGTAGCAACCACAGTAGCACGCACACAAGCACGCACACACATACACTGACAGGTTGAACAGAGAATGTCATCAGCTTCGCCGCCAGTGTTGAGTCCGGCTTCGACAAAGCATATCGTGCGCGAGACGACAGATGCGCAAGTGGTTGAAGAGGACGACGACACAAAGACTCTGAACCAGTACAGACTGCTCCGAGTTCTTGGCCAGGGTGCATATGGCATCGTGCACCTGGCCATCGACACCAGGTCAGGCGACCTCAAGACAGAGTATGCAGTTAAAGAGTTTAGCAAGTCGAAGCTGCGTCGTCTGGCATTGCAGCGAAGCAGAAGCAGTCAGTTCAACAGCCCTAGAACAACCATGTCGGCATTGCCAACAGCATCGGCCGCAATGGCAGCAGCAGCATCTCCGCTTCACAACATCATACCCGGTCCATCAGACGCGGCAGCAGCAGGAGCAGCAGCCTTACCAAGACCACCGCCAGCACTCTTCAACCTCGCAGCAGTTCGTCCTTCACCTCCACCGCCAATGTTGTTCAGAGTTGGATCACCAGCTGCGTCGCAGTCGCCATCGCTATCGGTCGGGCCAAGTTCTGGTTCAGGCGTTGGTCCGCCACAACAACCACCACCACCACCACGCCCACCAATGCTGTTCAATGTAGGCAGCAACAGCAACAGCAACAGCCCAAACACTCCGCCACCGCCTCCATTGCTGTTCAACCGATCCGGCGGTGGACCGCCAGTAGGCCGTGTTGGAGGTGGGCCGTTTGCTCATCCATCTCCGCCTCCAATGAACTTGTTTGGTCGTGCAATGCAGCTCCGCAAACAACAGCAGCAGCAGTCAGCCGAACCCGAAGATCCATTTGATCTCATTCGCACAGAGGTTGCAGTCATGAAGAAGCTCGACCATCCCCACATTGTGCGCCTTGTTGAGGTGCTGGATGATCCCGAGAATGATTCCTTGTACATGGTTCTCGAAATGTGCCACAAGGGCTCAATCATGGAAATCAATGCTGGCGAGCAATCAGACACCCGCTTTAGCGAAGATGAATGCCGCGCATTGTTCCGTCCAATGTTCCTCGGTATCGAATATCTGCACGCAAACGGAATTATTCATCATGATATTAAGCCCGACAATCTGCTTAGAACCAAAGATGGTGTTCTCAAGTATGCTGACTTTGGCACTTCGGAAATGTTTTCGAGTGAGACATCAGGCAGTGTCCATGAATCGACTGGCACTCCTCAAGGCACTCCCGCGTTTATGCCGCCAGAGATGTTTAGACCAGTCAGTGCAACCTCGTTTGACGGCGACTCGGATGCTGAGGAGGTTGGTGTATTGACCAGTGGCCAAAGCGCAACCTCTTCAGTGGGCAGTGTCGGCAGCGCAACTCGCAAATCTACATTCCGCTCAGCATGTGCAGTTGATGTATGGGCTCTAGGTGTCACTCTCTACTGCCTGGCATTCGGCAAGCTGCCCTTTGACGGCACCAACATCCACGATATCACAGAAGCCATTCTCAACAGCGAGCTCTCTTTCCCTGCCTCTGTCCCCGTCTCTGCCGAGTTCCGCCACCTGCTCGAGCGCATGCTGGACAAGAATCCGCGCACTCGCATTACAGTCTCAAAGATTCGAGATGTTCCTTGGCTTACCAACGACGGTAAGGAGCAGCCGCTGCCATCCAAGTCAGAGAACTGCGCCAATTTGATCACAGAGATTACGGATGATGATATCAAGAGAGCCTTCAGTCCAGTTAATGTGCTGCGTGGCTTGATTCGCTCAAAGATTGCTCTCGGTGCATTCAAGCGCAAGGTGCTTGGCTCTGGCAGCAGCAATAGCAGCAGCAGCGGCGGCGGTGGCGGCAGCGCAGAAGGCGAGACGATGGGCACTAGATTGCTGGCTGCAATGAGCACCTTGAAAACTCAGTCTAATCCAGCCATTGAAGTTGCCGTAGCTGACTCTACAGTCACCGTTCCAAGTTCCAGTGACACTCAAGAGTTTGTTGAGTGTGAGTCTCCAACTGAAGATTAGTTTGTTTGCGTAACATCCTCCTCCTCCACCTTTTACCTATTTTCCCCTCTTATTCAGGTTCAGTTATTTTTACTTTCTTTCTTTCTTACTTTTCATCCAAAGTTGAATTTGCAATCTATAATAAAGTTTCAAATGAACAGGGTACAAAAACAGATAAAAAAGTGAGTAATCATAGTCAGGTGGTTTAATGAGTTGGGCAATATATCGAAATCAGTAAAATAAAATGAAAAAGTATGGAAAAGTATAGGAAAAGTATAGGAAATGAAGCAATCTATCACAATAAATATGAGAAAAAGGTTAAGGTAAAAAAGGATGAAGTGTATTGGTGTTGTTGAAGCAAATCTATGGTTCAGTTGCAGAGTTGGTGCCTCCAGGTGTATCAGGTATGGTCTCCAAATGTGTTGAGGTTGATGTCGAAATGTCGGCTGGCTGCCACATGAAGGCTGAGGCTGCTAGTGCAGAGCTGGCTCCTGTCATGCCAATGTGCGTGGTGGTTGAGGTGCCTTTGGTCACAACGGTTGACTCGGATCCCATTGTGCGGCGTAGCAGGCGTTCGTGACCAGTAAACAGCGACCCAGAAGCTGAACGAAGCAACTTAATGCCTGATGCGGGTTTGTACTCAGGCGTGAATGACACACTGCCCATCCCATGAATGCGTCGTCTCAATGAATCGGACCGACCGAGACTAGATGGTTGCTGCTGTTGCTGTAGCTGATTCTGGTGGCTGTGATGGCCATGGCCATGGTGGTGATGATGATGGTGCTTCTTGTTGAGCGACAAATTCAGCAAACCAAGGGAATGGTCCATGACAGCTGCCATCGCACTCCCAGAATCTGTAGTGGGAACCAATCCAACTCTGTCTGACGAACCATCGCCGCTGCCGCCGCTGAATGAGTGGCGTCTTGTGGCACAGAGTGGTTTCCGCTCTGGTGGCAGTTCGATTGAACCAGCAGCCATGCTCAGACGGCGACTACCATTACCACCAGTAAGTGAATAAATGTCGCAAACTGACGGAAGACTGAACGATGGAATGAGTCCGTCGCTGTGAGCTCTGCTTGACTGTGAGTACTGTGGATGATGTGGCTGTGGCTGTGGCTGATACTGGTGATGCTGGTAAAGATGCTGCTGCTGTGGCATATTTTGGTGTTGTTGCTGTGGCGTATGTTGTTGATGCTGCTGATGTTGCTGCTGTTGCTGGGCAGGCGATTGCTCGTCCGGTGCCGGTGCTGTTGTAGCTGATTCAGCTGCCTTGCCTTTCTGTGCTTCTTCAGATTCTTTGAGGTGTGCCATCCAGTGCTCCAGATTCTTGTCCAAATTCTCCAAAATGCCGTTATCCTTATCTGGAATCAACTCTGCAATGGTCTTGAAGAACGGCCGCACCAGTACAGTTGAGAACTTGATGTTGATGTTCGCCTGGCTGCTCACTTCTCGGTCCATGCCTGGCGACACTTGAATGCCGTGCTCCTTCTCTTTGTCACCCTGGTTGAAGAACTCGATGATCATGACATCAGACCACTTCTTGCACAATGGCCACGGCAAAGCAGTGTTGAAGACATCGACAGCATGAAGCAGGTCGTTGCAGAGCATTTGACGCTGAGCAATGGTGAGCACAGCAATCTGACTACCAGTGGCAGATGAGCCAGCGGATGCGACAGAATCGGAGCGATGAGCAGCAGCGACATGAACACCAAGAGAGAATGTACCTGCAGTCAACGTAGACGATGCAGACACTGTTGACGATACTGGGGTGGAGGTGGTGGTATGGCCATTTGATACGTTGTGGTGATGAATGCTGTGTCCATTTGCCCTGCAATCATGCCCAGATGGCACTGGAATCGGCGTCGCAGTATTCAAACTGGTGCAGCGCTGACAAACGTGTCGCTTGTTGTCATTCCGTGCTGGAATCTGAACACCAACATCATCAGCGCTCTGCTCGCTATCGCTACCGCCACCACCAATGGTGTCGCCATCATCGTCATCGTCGTCATCATCACTGTCGCACAGCGACTCTTGCTGCAGTGCAATGTGTTCAACCAGCTGCTCGCACTGTGCAGCGACACCAAAGTGGAAATCCATATCAGTGTGCAATATACTCTCTGTGATGGACTCGCTGAACTTGGACGCCACATCTGCAAACCGCTTGAACATGAATCCAGTGGCTGGAAGTGCGCCACCGCTGGTTGGACCTGGTGAACTAGCAGCTTCAGTGACAGCACGTCTCTTGCGAACAGACGCTGACACGGCTGGCGATGGTGGAGCCAATGCTTGGCCAAACCGTTGTTGTTGCGGTTGTTGTTGCTGTTGTTGCTGAAGTGGTCGATAGTGCTGTTGAGCTGACGAAACCGAGAGCAATGGATCAAGCGACGACTGTGCTTGTGGTTCACTGGTATTGCCTACTGTACTCTTGTGGTCTGGCGACAGCACTACTCGATTTGGCGAAGTGAACGGACTTGTATACAGCGACCCAAGATACTCTTCATCGTAAACACCCACCAAGTTCCTCAGTAAATCGTGCTTCTTGATCAAGTCGGCTGTGATATCGCACGAATACCTCTCCAGTACTGATTTGTTGTTGTACCGCTGCGCCAGATCATGCTTTGTGTGGACATGGTACGCATTGTTGAACCCTGGATGTCCAATATCATGACACAGTGCAGCAATCATCGTGGCGGCAACATCATATCTCGACAAGTACTGTGCTGTGCCGAGTGTAATCATGACATGGTGCAGCTTGACAACAACGTCGACGCCATGCAGAAAGGAATGGTACGGAACTGCCAGGTAATGAGCTTGGACGTCGAGCGCAAAGTCGAGCATCGAACTGGCATCGAGCTGGAGTGTGTCCATTACACCGGCATCGAGGAACATGGCGAGCAGGATTCCGAGCAGATCGGCGTTGGACCATGCAAATGCATCAAAGTTCATGCCGAGTTGACTGCGCCGGCGCTCGAAGGCTGTGAGCATCATCTTCTCGACGGCAATGAGCTCATTGGACGACAGTGTCCGGTTCTTTGGGCACAGCATCGGTCGGCCGGAAAGTGAGCACAGCAACAAAAAAGTCAAATAGAAAAGCGAATAGAACAGAACAGGAAGGTGGCCACGGTAACAGACAACAACAACTACAAGCAACAACAAACAGCAACAAACAACAACAACAGCACGGTAAACAGTGCTAGCGGTAACGGAGGAAGGGGCAAAAAAAAGAAAGGAAGAGAAAGAGAAAGGAAAACGACAATGACGACAGTGTTGAGGCTGTGCGCGTTCGCTTTTGTGTGAGAGAGTGAAAAACAACAACAACAGCAACGGCGACAGCAACAGCAACAGCAATAGTAATAGGGGCGTGCGACGTGGGTAGTAAACAACAGTAAGTGGGTGCGAGATAGTCAGCCGTAGATGCGCTGTGTGAATGTATGCGTGCGAGTTTCCGAAAGAGAGAGTAAACAATGGTGGATGCTCCTGGAGTTGCGTCTGTTGACCAGCCTGCCGTCTATGCGCCTGCAGGCAAAAAGGAATGGAGGTCGAATGATGGCAGGAGTAACGAAGCGAGGGAAAGGAGGTTATTCTGAAAGGGGAGAAGCAAAGAAGCAGAGGAGCGATAGGAACAATATGGAAAGGAGAATTAAAAAAAAAACAAGAGCAATGTATAGTATAGCTGCAATTGGTTGGTTGGTTGGTTAGTTGGTTGGTCTCAGTTGCTGTCGAGAAACACTTGAGCTGATTGTAAAGGCAGGAAGAGTTAACAGTATAGTGGAAGAGAGTGGGTGTGTCAGTCCAAAAAAACGATAGTCGGTCAGGTCACTGTGTCCAGTGGTGTGGGTTCGCGTCAGTCTTGCGTATCAGTGAGTACAATGCAGCACCCTGTGTAAGTGTGTTGGCAAGTGAATGAGTGAATGAGCGGGCGAGCAAGCAAGCGTGTGTTTTTGTTCTTTGTTTTTTTTGGTGTGAGTTGGCAAAATGAAAGGATGATCGTCTTTCTTTGAATGCAGATTGGCTGGTTGATGTTTTGTGTGTGAGTGTTGGTGCGTGTGTGTGTGTGTGTGTGCGTTTGTTCCAAAGTTGTGGATGGAATGGGCTCAATTTTTGTTGTTGTTGTTGTTTTTGCTGGTTGAATGTTCCGGATATTTGGCGTTCCGTGACTTGCTTGAATTCGGGCTTGCCTTAATCTTCTCACTGGCTGGAAGCAGATCCAAATGGAGATTTGATGTGATGAGATGGGATAGGATGGGGTGGCACGTGTCCAGGGCAACAGCAAAAGCAGCGGCACCGGTGGCAAGAGCAGGAAGAGTAAGAAGAGTGGAAGTAGAAAGAGAGAACAGCCACACACACACACGCTTGTGCACGACTTGAGAAAGAGTGAAGATGGATGAATCAACCAACCAACCACCTTTGGTGGAGGTGGAGGGGGCAATGATAAAAGAGTACAACAGCTCAGTGTTTGTCACTCGGGGACCTGCCAGTTGGTTGCCTGCTTGTAAGCAAACCTCCCGGTGATGAACACCACAGTAGCAGCAACAGCAGCAGCAGCAGCAGCAGCAGCGGTCAGGACGGTGCCGATTGTGAACAGCCAAAAGTAAATTTAGAGGCTACTTAATATACACCTGACAAAACTTGCCAAGCGTTTGTCAATGAGAAGAAGCAGTGAGGCTGTGTATGTGTGCGCGCACATGGAGAGTAAGGGAGAGGGGGGCATGGAGAAGAGGGTGGCTGCTCGAATGGCAGATTGGTAGAGAACGAGATAGAGAACGAGAGAGCGAGGTAGAGGAGGAGGTAGAGGCAGGTAGGGGTTGTGACTGATAACACGAGAGATCAGCATTCCAAAGAACGGTACCACATACGAACGAATACGCGCGCACGCGCATACGATGTTATCGAGAGAGAGAGCTATATAGCCAGGACCGATGCTTCTCTCTGTGTGTGCTGTGTGTTGTGTGCCATGCTGTGTGCCATGCTGTGTGTAATGGTGGTCACAACAAAAAAAAACTCGGAGACTTGGCAGGTCACTCCTTTTTTCCCCCTCTATACAGAGTAAACGTCATACTGTACTTACCAGTGTGTCAGATAGAAAGAGATGTAACGGAGAAGTTGCAAATGTATGTTGAGAGAAACGGAATTGAAAGTGTTGGAAGTGAGCAACCCAACTCAGGAAGCGCACGCGACAAATGGAGACAGTGACGTTGTACTTGTAATTATTACTATTGAGCAGCGAAAGATGCAGCATGAAAGAAAGGAAAAGAAAGGAAAGGAAAAGAAAAGGCAACGGGTTGGGTGGAAGAAAAAAAAAAGTTAGTGCATCCAACAAATCCTCAATGTCGGGAGGCCAACACTCAAAAAATACAATAAAAAAGAGACGCGACAAAAGAAAAAAGAAATGAAAAACAGAATATACGAACGAATGAACGAACGAATGAATGAATGAATGAATGAAGGCAAGTCTTTGACTGGAATGTCTTAAATGACAATGAACTTACAGATAAAGGTCTATCAGTCAACAGCCGAATGTTGCAGCTGACTCGCTTCTTTTTCTTTTGACGAAAGAAAAGAGTGGTAAAAGAAGAAGAGGAGGAGGAGGATTTGTGCGTCCTCGATCTCTTTGTCAAAAAAAGAATGAAGCTGGCTGAATCAATTGGATGTATGGCGTGTGTATGTGTATGTGTATGGTGTATGCGAGTGTATGGTGTATGCGAGTGTATGCGACACTGTGTATAGGGAAAAGTTGGTGCCACGCAAAGATGATGGTGCTGTTGTGTAACCAGTAAAATTGTGCACGCGAAACGTGCCGACCGTGTTTATGTATGCAGGCTGCGGATTATTGTTTCGAACGCACGTTCTATCTGTTTGGCAGTTGCGTGAGGTTTGCAGGTGTCTCACCGAACCCTGAGCACAGAATCCAGAGACAACAGCAACAACAAAAACAACAGCAACAACAAAACACAGAACGAGGTAAAGTTACCCGCATCAAGCAAAACTGCCGATTCTTCAAAATCAGAAACCAGCGAATCAGCGCATCTAGAGATTCCCACGCATTTCATATTCCACAATGAAGAAAAAAAAACGTGGCAAAGGACCGCGACTCTTCATGGCTCGCCGCACTGCCTTCTTTAATTGGCAGGCACTCGGAATCCGGGCCATCCAACACTCACACTCCTCCTCCCCAACACTAGTGTGGAAAAAGAAAAAAAAACATTGTAATACGGGAGTGGTACATTCTGCTGTAGAGCCGATCCGAATCTTCATGTCAGTATTCATGTATGTGTGTGTAAGTGAGCATGCATACTCAGCCTCGGTTCAACATAGCTGTATTCGCGAACCATTACCGATTTTCGATCGTTTTTGCAGATTGCATTCATGATACAGTCTTTTGAAATAAAAATTTGGGATTTAAACAGATTGACCGTCAGGTTGTTTTGACCCTTTTCTCGTTTAATAGTTTGTCATTCTTGATGATCGGCCGCGATTGTCCCAATAGTCTGTGCCAAATGCAGTCAGGTAGGTCGTTTCAACGTCATCGTTATCGTTGCTTTCGTATCCATACCCAGCTACCGCTCCAGGCTGCATGTAAAATGTTTGCCGTGACAGCGGTGGTGGTGGCGGCGGCGGCGGTGTTGGTGGAGGCTGAGGCTGGGACGGATTGATTGGAACATATTTGTAATACGGAAACGGAATTCGCAGTTTACCATCCGCTCCTCTGAACCTTTCGACATACGCGGGATCACTCATCCGTTCCATGGCAAGCATCTCATCGTCAAATTGCGAGGAGAACCGTGTCTCTCTGTGGCGCAGATACGCTGGTCTGCTAACCTGAAACGGATTGCTGGCATTCGTGTAATATCCATTGACAAGCAAATCTGTGGCATGAGGAGGACCGTTTTCATAATTGCCATAATTTCCGTAAGCTTGATTGTCGTATTGATATTGGTTCTCAAATCGCACTGTTGCAGCTGGCTGTCGCAATGTGCCTGACTGCTGATGTCTTGTCGACAAATTACTGCGAGGTATATCGTACAATGTTTGATGATACCTCGCATAACTATCGTTTGAGTCCACTGTCAGAATCCCCTCAAACCAATACCATCTATGATAAGTTCCAAAGTCAGCATTATTCTCCGGCCGAATATGAAGCAACTTACGTATTTTCCGTCCAGATGAGCTGGTTACCCAGTTGAAATCCACTATAGTAATATACCCCATTTTGTTTACTGCCATTTTGAGCAACACTTTCCACCGTGTTGTGTGCTTTGGAATCGACCATTCGTAGTAGTTGTATCGAGCAAGACCAACCAGATGATTAAGACGCTCTGATCGTTTGAAAGTGGTGCGATTGCCTGTAAACTCAAGCCTTCTGTAGCGATAGCTGTCTAAGGTGCAGCTTAGAGACAGGTCGAGACAAGTGTTCTTTCGCCATAGGAAACCAACCTCCGTAGAAATGCTTGTTCTGTATGTTGAAAGGTCCATTCCCTCGGCCTCAATGGTAGTGGCCTCTTCGCCGTAACTATTGGAGCTTTGATCAAATTGCGGCATTCTTTTTATTTCCCAGTTGGTTGATTGTTGTTGTTGTTGTTGTTGTTGTTGTTGTTAGTGGTGATGAATGTGAAATGAAGGATGTGATCGAGTAGCAACAAAAAGAGAGAGGCAAAGGAGGAGGAGGAAGCGAGTGGTGAGAAGAAATGTTGCCCTCGCTCCCATTTATCCACCGTTTCGCTGGTGCGCTCGCGAGACGGGGTTATGTTCACGCGATCAGTGTTATGATGGTGTTGTCTCACATCTTGCACGCACGGATGTACACATGAGTGATTGGATTCGTGCACACACGCATCGATGAGAAAATACAATCACTGCATCGATGTCATGCGTGCAGTGGTTGAGTTTCTTTCCACACACCGACTTTATACGAAACACCAAAGTATTGCCAATCAAAAGAAGTCTTAAATTATACACTAAAGTTAAAAGTTTAGTATGGAACCAGACCTGGTTGACTGGCTATCAACGGTGGTTTCTGAGTGGGGGTAGAAAATCGGAGGGAACCTATGCTCACCAAAATTAGATCGAAGGGGCTGTGTGTAAGCCTGTCCACTTAGATTGCCTGGGGAGTACACGAACTGCTTGGGTTTGGGTAGTGGGGCTTGAGCTCTGCGGATTGTCTCGGTCCGAGGTGGTATAGGACGATGACTGCCATATCCCAGCGAATGATAAGTTGACCTTGAAAAGCTACGGTATACGCTACCACGAGAATCCGCATGTGAAGGAATATCGGAATCGTGTTGGTTGTCGAAGTGTGTATGAGTTGATGCTGGAAGCCTGAAGCTTTGCGGCTGAAGAGGCATAGAGTAGTATGGCACACCTGTAGATTCCATCGATGCAGGTTCATAAAATGATGAATCTTGACTAAAAACACCAGACATTCTTGATCCATAAAATGACGAATCCTGGCTAAAAACACCAGGTGTCCTGGAATTAGGTTTGCCGAAAAATAGCTGCCCGGTAAATGTGTACCTTTTGCAACCGCGTTTATAGTCTCTATTGTAGAGCACCATCTTGACCACAGTGCCCATGTTAATAAACCCAAGATATGCTCTATAGAATCGCAGTTTGAGGATTTCCCCATCTGCAGCAACATCCATCTTGAGTTTTACACATATAGACTCTCTGGCTACTTGTGATTCATCTTCAAAGTAGCTATATTGTGACCTGTTTTTCATTCCCATCGGCAGCTTGGACCCAATTCTGGCTCTACTGTGGTCGTCAAACTTTATTGCAAACTGAGCTCCATTGCTGAGGGCACCGTTGACTATGAGCGACGGAATGTTAGAGCCTAGGTCAATCTGTGTGCTTGTTATAGTTATCGAACTTGGGCTATCGAACCCCATGATAATGTCTGCTTTGCTTCGTAAGAAAGGGAGAGAATGTATGCGTGGAAAAAAAGTTATGAGGAATGGAATGAAGTAAAAAAAAGAATCATGAGCACCTCACTTGGGAAGGTGACTTGCCTCCCATTTATACCTTCGCGAGGAGCCATGCAAAAAAGGGCCGTGCTCCGAAGTAACTCATGATACTCGCACACGTGCACATTGTTCACGATCTCTCGCATCCACCGTAGTGCGAGGCTGTGCATGCGAGGCGGCCAGATGTAGTGTATTTAGAGTGCTCACTAATTGCTGCGGATTATACACACAGTCGCTACAAGTGTTTCTCACAGTTCTAAGTTCACTTTAATGGTCAATTACGATGTGAATACAAATGTTGTTGTTGTTGTTGTTGTTGTTGTTGTTGTTGTTGTTGTTGTTTGACATTGAAAAGATGTAACGTGAGTGTACTTTATTTAAGTAAGATTTAGATTTCAATAGCCTCTGATTCTCTCGACAAGCTCGGCAGCTTAATAAACAAGTCACAGCCAAGTCCCTCCATTGACACAAGTTTCAAATCACCGCCAAAATACCTGCAATACACGCGTGCCATTGGTAAGCCAAATCCAAGACCAGCCATCGGGCCACCAATGCCTGATTGCATATCCATCTGCGACTGCGCTAAAAAGATGCCGCCGCCGCCGCCACCGCCACCAACGCTCGTTGAATAAGAGTCAGAGTCGCTGACTGCATGCTTGACGGTGGTGAAAGAATAGTCAAAAATGTGAGGCAAATCTCGGGCACGCACACCTCCGCCCATATCGCGGATCCGAATGCCAACTTCCTCGTGATCGCATCCAACTGTGATCTCGATTGGTGGCAATGTTGTATGACCGCGTTTCTGGCTATGCTCGACAGTGGCTCTGTATGCATTCTTCAAAGCCTCCTCCAAAATGTACTGCAAGTGCACTGGAATATACTGGAAGGTTGAATCGAGATGGCCGCTAATCCTAAACACTGGGGCAATTCCATAGTTTGCTTCACAAATCGTTTGAACAAACCTTGCACACTTCTCTGTAAAGTTAGCCGGACTAAGCTTCGTATCGATGATTCCAATATAGTCTCCAGAGGGTGAGCTAGAGTTTGAGTCCTTCATTTTGAGAGCAGCCAAGTAATCATTATGGAGAGCGACGTGTTGCTCAGCGATTAAACGCAATCCGATACGAGAATGAATAACATCGTCCAAAAACATTTGCGATTCTCTGGCCGATAAATAGCGCTTGCACTCCAAGAAGCCCTGCGCGATTTTGGGAATGATTCCAGTGAGCGATTGAATATGCTCGTGCAGCCGCTTTGTAAACTCATCGCTTTGCTCCAGTGTTTCAATCGGAGGGAAATCGCGCAATCGTTCAAACGCTGCCACGTACAATTTGTATACAGAGTTGATGTGAGGATTTGTGCCGACAATGAATGGGAGCTTTTGGAAGCTTTGGATGACGAGCTTTGCCATACGGACAGGCAATTCACTGCGAGAGTACTCTGCTGAAGCGATAATCTTTTCGAGAGTCAATGGCGGATGGCCGTAGCACATGAGCTGTTGGAGAGTGACGGGTCGAATGGGGAGCTTGGCAAACTGGGCAACATTGCTGTCGTAAAAGTCGCCGGGTTTGCTGTTGCCGTTGCTGCTGCGTCGACTGGAAGAGAGTGCTGGGCTAGAGCTTGCGGAGTGGCTGGCTCTTGCTGCCGCTGTTGTTGACGAGGTAGTTTCGACGGAGATGTGCGGTAGAGAGGTCACCTCTCCAAGAAAGGGAGGTATGGAGCTGAGATTGCTCGAGGCCCGCTGCGCTAGAAGACACGGCCGCGGAAGCCTTGATCGCGAGGTCAAGAGTAGCTGACGCTGCATACAGAAGAGAAGGTGTACAAGTTCTTTGGGGCTGACAAGTGTGTGCGAGTGTGAGTGTGAGAAAGTAAAGTTGAATAGCGAGAAAAGAGGAAAAGACCAGCCAGTCGGTCTCGCCCATGGACACAGAGAACCCAGACCATGAAAGACACTGTCAAAGCTTCGGAACTGGTACCATGAGAATTACGGAATCATGACTGGAGTGGCCGATCGACAAGTAACAGTAAAAAAAAAAACATGAGTATACATTGAGGCAGATGAGTGCTGAGGTCAGTTCGATGCAGACAAACGCGAGATGCAGATGGAAAGGAGATGGCAGATTTGCATGCATACCATGCTGACTGCCAAATGCAAAGGAGATGCTGGCACACGCATGTGGAGGAGAGGGGGAGTGAAGAGGATGGAGCCAGTCACTCAACAGCACACGTTTTCTT
>MU602682.1:74785-107332 GCA_025201865.1 Ramicandelaber brevisporus | reverse complement strand
AGCAATCTGAACAGCAAGCACCGTCGCAGTTCAGTGCATTGAAATCGAGAATTGTATTGCCAGGTACAGCTGCATTTGGCGCTCTCATCAGCAGTGCGGCGGGTGCTTTATCAAAGATATCAGCAAGATACTATAAGCCATCAGCAACATCAGCTCAAGAAACTGCCACTGAGCAGCAGCAGCAGCAGCTTGCAGAACAGCAACAACAGCAACAACAGCGACCGGACACCAGTAGTTCGGCAGATGGAGAAGAACAACAGCCACCGTCTGAAGAGATTACTCCTCCGCCACCGTTCCCTGAAAATGAGATTGAGATTGAGCCAGTTCCTGTCCAGACAGTTCCATCTGCGCCAGCGTCTGATGCACTGAATGAGACCGACGCAAATGCACTCTTGGCCACATTCTGCGCCAATGATTTCTTGGTCAACTCCAAGACTGGTCTCGTGGCTGATATTAAGGCCAAAGATTTGCTCAACAAGAGCGCTAGGATGCCAATTGGGTCTCAAGGAGCCCATATACTAGTTGTACGCAGCTGGAACGGTCGCACTAGTGCCACCCTCGGCTCATCTCACTAGCACTGCCTAACACTTTCACTTGACTACTATTATTTTATTCTTAGTTTAAATATTCTGTCCAAACATGCTTCGTTCTAGTATTTGTTTCCTTGAGAGATAATTCACTTAATTAGAGAGAGTAAATGAGAAAAAAAAACAATAAGTATAACAGACTAAACTAAACTAAACTAAACCAATAAAAAAACAACGACGACTTAATCGGAAGCTCGATGATACTGATCCAAAGTGTTCTTGAATGGATCGTTATAAGTTGGAGGGTAGCCGGGAGTGCTAACCATGTACGGTTTTGGTGGCAGATATTCCTCGTCCTCAAATCTGTCGCGCGACTTTCTTCTCCGTAATCCAAAGATGAGCGCAACCAGCAGTACTATTCCTGCAGCCGAGCACGACGCCGCAATAATAATGGTCTTGCTCTGATTGCTGCCGCCATCTCCACCAAAGTTAGCAGGCGTTGTTGGATGCAATGGAACCGACCGCGTAGATGTCAGAGTGTGAGTAATGACAACCTCCGACTGTGTTGATTGCTGAGAGCCTGATGGAGCTGGAGTTGGTTGAGCACCAGATGAAGCATTGGGATCCGACGGAGTGGGCTGAGTGGATGGCTGCTGGTCGTTCCCGCTAGGTCGAGCTGTGTTGTGTCCTCCGCCTCCATTGTTGTTATTCGGATCCGATGGAGCGTCGGTCTGTTGAGCGGGTGGAGGCGTTGCTGATGTCTTCGAGTCGCCTCCGCCTCCGAACAAACCGCCAAAGATACCACCTTGACGAGCAGCCATCACTGGCGCGGCTGTTTCTTGCGGAGGAGAGTTGGCGGCTGGTGCAACAGCTGGACGAGGTTTTTCAACTGCATTCGCATTCATCTGTTGCTGTTGCTGCTGCTGCTGCTGCTGCTGCTGCTGTTGAGCCAGAGCCAGAGCCGAGCTCAGCAAGGAGACTACGAGTAGTGACCGGGCTGCAAGTACCAAGCGCATGAAATCCAATCCGTATTACAATCGCAACAGCACAGTAGATATCGAATAAAACGTAGAAAGAGAATACAGGCAATAAAAAGGGGGACAAGCTCTGCTTTGGTTTGTTCCTGGACTGACCCTGTTGCTCGCTTGGTGACTGGCTGGAGGATTCCAAATAGTGTAAAAAAGAAAAGAAAGAAAAAACGTCAAGAAGAAAAAGACGAATAAGGAACACACAGAAAGAAGCAGGTATGCTAGTCCACTCTGAAGACAAACTTGAAAGAGCTTGACAGACAGAGAGAGAGACAGAGAGAGACAGAGAAGGAGCAAAAGCTCAGAAAAGTGCGAGTGGTGGTGATGGTGTTGCTGTTGTTGTGTGTGTGAAACGACCTCGTTCCTCGCTGTTCAGCCCTCCGGTATGACGTATGGGAAGCGTCAGTAGAAAAATATCAAGAACTACAAAATGTGGGTTGGTGTGGGTGTGCTCTAGCTAGTGATGGTATGGCGGTATGCGATGCTGTCCAGCAGTGTGTGTATATATACCGTCAACAGCAACAACAACAACTACTACTACCAAGTAACAACAACAACAACACAAAGAGGAAAGTAGTTTAAAAATAAAGTGGTGTGTGCGTGAAGCGCAAGAGAGAGACGAGACTGACGATGGGATGAGCGCGCGTGCTCATTTATCTTTTTCAGGAGGTGAATGTGTGAGTGTGTGAGTGTGTGTGTGTGTGAGTGTGTGTGGAGAGAAAGAGAGGGGAGGAGGAGGAGGAGGGGAGAGATGCAACACATTGCAAGATGACCAAATCCTCGCGTATCGTTAGCATCATCATCCTGCATGAAGTTCAACAATAAATGAGATTGATGTTACAGACAATGATGAAATAGTGAGTGTTTACAATGTGCTGGTGATGGAGAGAGAGAGTCTGCGTTCTTCGGTTGCGAGTTTTGCGACAGTCTCGCTGTTGAATACATAAAATGTGCTATTGCCAGATGGATTTGCACCTCTCTTTCTCTCTCTCCATATCTTTGCAAGTATGATGGAAATGATCGATCTATTAAAGACATAGTAGAAGAGAATACACACTTAAAGAAGGATATTTAAACAGAGTCAGGGCGGAAGACGAGCACATTGGGAGTAGCACGATCAGGAAAACCAGAGATGGCACCATTAACAGCAGCGCTCAGCAGTTTCGTCTTCATTTGCGCTGGCGTCATTCCGCTTGGCGACTCACTCAGCAAATACGACACAACACCGGCAACATGCGGCGAGCTCATGCTTGTTCCTGACATGTATGTGGTGCCGCCGCCTGGACGGAGACTCTTTACGTTTACTCCTGGTCCGAGAATGTCAACGCACTTGCCCCAGTTTGAAAACGATGCAAAGCGGTCATCGCGGTCAGTGGCACCAACAGAAATGACACCCTCGGCAGTGCCTGGCGAGTACTGGCAGGCATCCTGGTAGTAGTTTCCAGCAGCTGCAACAACGTGCACACCAGCCTTGACAGCAGCGGCGGCAGCATTGTTGAGAGCCTCGGAGCGTGAGCTCGTGAGCGACATGTTGATGACGGAGCCCTTGTAGCCAGGCAGCTTGCGGTCAGCCTTGTGCTGGCGGACGACCCAGTCAATTGCGCGGATAATCTGTGATGTTGGGCCGTTACCGGCACGGTCCATCACCTTCACGGCAACGACCGTCACACCTTTGGCAACGCCATACTGGTTACCACCAACTGTGCCGGCCACGTGAGAGCCGTGACCATGGCCATCATCGTCACTCTCGTATGTGACAAAGTTCTTTCCCTTGATGGCGCGACCGGTGAAGTCTGGATGCTGAGTGTACACACCAGTGTCGATAATGTAAGCCTTGACACCTTGGCCAGATGTCTTGAGATCGTACTTGTACTTGGATGTGTCGGTGATCTTCTTGGGGCGGATGATGCGTGTCAAACCCCACGGCGTCTCGCTCTTCTGGACCACCAGTGCTGGCTGATATGTTGGCTGCTGATATGTTGGCTGCTGATAGGTTGGCTGTTGGGACTGACCATCGTCATATGTTGGTTGCTGTGGCTGCTGATACTGAGAGTTTTCATACTGAGGCTGCTCTGGTGCCGGCTGCTGCGGCTGCTGCGGCTGCTCTGGTGCTGGCTCCGGTGCTGGTGCTGGTGCTGGTGCTGGTGCTGGCTGTTGTGGCTGCTGTGGTTCTTCAGCATGATCGCCATCAGGCAACTCTTGGGCATCATCATTGCTGCCGCTCTCTGACTTGGGAGTGTAATGTGGCTGTTGGTATTGTGGCTGCTGATACTGTGGTTGTTGATATTGTGGCTGCTGGTATTGAGGTGGGTTGTAGTACTGCTGTGGAGCTGGTGCAGAAACTGACACAATCACATCTGGCTCGATCGACGCCACTGATGGCATGGCACGAATCTTTGACAGTGTTTCCTGATCAAAAGTGCCAATGCATCCCTTGTAATCACTAATATCAATTTCTTCATCAATTGCATTCTGGATCGATGCCATTGCGTGCTCATCAGCCTCACCAGCCATAATATGATTGGTCACGCTTGATGCTGTTGATGACATTGCGGCAGATTGCTTCTGTTTGGAGATGAGAGCCTTGCGCATCTCGATGCGCGCCGCCTGAGCCTGGTTCTGGACATGGGCAATTGAGGAAATGCTGGAGATCTGGCTGCTCACGTTGTCGACGCTGTTGTGGAATGTTACAATGTACTTGTTGGCAACGGTTTGGATATGCGCGCCAACGGACTTGAGAGGGGCAATGTACACCTTCTGCGGAGCCTGTGGCTGCTGTGATTGCTCGGAAGCAGAGGCGCTGGAAAGGGGAGAAGAGAAGGACTCTACAGCAGAGGCGGCAAGGGCTGTCGCAACCAACAAGGTAATTGATGCCAGCCGCATCTGTGGAGGTTGGATGATAATCTATCAATAAAGAGAATGGAAAGGGGGAGAAATGAGGGAGGAATAGGTTTGAAGGTAGGATGCTTGGGAAAGGCAAGAAAATCAACGACCGGCGTCGAAAAGGGATGTGTCTGTTGTTGTAGCACAATGAAGAACAAGAAAAAAAAGTTGTTGAGGAAGAAGGTGTTGAGGAAGAACGAACGACCGAGGGCGAAGTGAAATGGTGCAAGAAAAAGCTTGTAGTTGCTGCTGCTGATGCTGCTGCTGCTGCTGCGCCCCCACAGCCGGCGTCATTCGTCTTATTTTTCAGCCACACTTTCAGGATCGGCCAATACAAATCAGGGCATTGTCACAGCCATCCGGACGCACTCTCGCTGTTATCTCTCAATCCATGGCTGTGGCTACGTCAGATAATGTCATGTGCAAAAGGAGAAGGATTATTAGTTGATCCGGTAGTGAGAATCATAAGACTGTGGAGGCTGTCCAGTTTCAGCCGGACAGCGTCGTAGGCCGTTTGTACAAGGGCTGGAGCTGATGCTAGTATTGATTCCGAAGCCGGCTCTGATGTAGGAACGAAGAAGATGTTGACAAGTCGAAATAAGTCGAGTATATTCGCGTTTGTTTTGCTATCACGGATGTGGTGACTGGTTTATTCTCTCTTCTCTCAACTACTACTCGACTGAAGATTGACCACTACCAACAGCACAGAACAGAACAGAACATAACAGCTGATCTACCCAGCAACTAGCCAGCCAGTTATGTCGACCGTGAAGATCAAGACAGAGCCAACGGCAGCAGTAGCAAAAGTCGACGTGAAAGTCAAGCTCGAGCCGAGTCTCTCAACAGCTGATATCAAACTCGAGCAGCACACCTCAGACATTGACACCAAAGTCGAGTCTGACTCGGAAGCTAGTAGTGAAGAGGAGTACATCAAATCAGAAAATGACGGTGGAGACTTCGACCAGGACCAGCGAAAGGTCATATGTGAGCATCCTGGATGCAGTCGCAGTTTCAATAGTAACACCAATATGAAAATGCATCAACATGAGCACAGACTCCAAACAGAACTCAGTGTGTCCGGAAGAACATACACTCTGACTCGACAGTCTTTGGATGATCGTTGGTCATGTCCAATTCCGAATTGCAAATCAACAGCCATAACAGTTAATGCTGCAGGCGGTCACATACGGATAGTTCATGAAAATACTAGGAGACACCAGGGACAACAGCAGCAGTCTCAAGGAAAGAGGGCTCAGTACAAACTGTATTTTCTCAATGTGGATGACTTTTATGTGAATGGAATTCTTTGTGGCTATCATAGAACTATTGAAGTGTTCGTTTGTCAACAATGCAAGTTGGTACCAGAATGTCTATTAACTCATTTACAACAGAAGCATGGGTATGATGAGAAGTCAATTGACAAATCTGTTCTACCAGAAAGTGCAGTTAATGCAAATGTTAATCCCAATATCAATCAGCACACAAACAACCCACACCTCGCATCAGCAATTCGCGAACCATATCAGCAGCAGCATCAGGATATTATTAAAGGCTGGCTGTGTGTTACATCTAATTGTGGATGCTGTGGTTATACATCATTTAACAAGTTTAATCACAAAAGAAATGTTCATCACGGAGAACAGATAACAACTGTCCCAGCACTCGTACTGCGTCTTGAGTATGCAAAAATATACACTTCGTGTTTCCTCATTACTCGCATGGATCAAGCAAGTGGGGCCGTATCGGCTAGTAATAGCGGAGTGAAAAGGCATAAATTTGACAACAGTTACGATGAAATGAATGCTCAGAATGAGAATGAAGATAACGTCGACCAGAATGAGACCACAGAAACATTCAATAGTCATCAAAAGCAATGGAAGTGTGGATATCCTCGTTGTGGGCGATTGTTCAACTCAGCTAATCAGCTTTGCAAACATCGACATGAACACAAACTTGAAATTTTGATTAATGTACAAGGTACGGCCTTCACTGTGTCCCGTCAGTCGTTAGATGATCGATGGGCATGTCCAGTTCCAGATTGTGAAGCAATATACAAAACAGTTGATACTATTCGCTACCACATTCGAAACACTCATAGCACTTCTATGAAACATAAACGTGCGAATACCGAAGACGATGAGAATCAGCCGCAGCAGCAGCCAATTATCAAGAAGAGGCAACCTATCATTCGGTATTTAAAGATGGATGACTTCTACGCTGGTGGTAGTAGATGTGGCTATCATACTGATACTGGATTGTTAATTTGTTACGAATGCAGACTGGTACCGGAATGTCTACTCACACACTTACAGCAGAAACACGGCTATAATGAGAAGTCGATTGATAACGCAATTCTACCAGAAAGTTCTAGGATTGCCAATCCCAATCCCAATATCAATCAGCACACCAGCAACCCATATCTCGCATCATCAACGAACCAATCAAGTCAACTGTATAATCTAGATATTGTTCGAGGTTGGCTTTGTGTTGCATGCGACTGTGGCTATTGTTATTTCACTAGAAGATCTAGAAATATACATCAATACCAAGAGCATAAAGGCAAACAACTATCGATGGTTCCTGCTCTTGTATTGCGATTACTTTATGGGAAAATACACACTTCGTGCTTTCTCATTACCCGGCTGGACACAACTGCCAGCAACAATATCAGCTCGAATAACTCGAGGAGTCAGCACAATGACGAGTGTGATGGCGATGACGATGGCGATGAATTGGTTCTGAGTGACATGGGTGATGGTGACGAATTGGTACTGAGCGATTACAGTGATGAAGACGATGATATCTAACTGCCAGAACCAGCGATAATCTCATTCGCAATCGTCATAGTTTAACATGTTTAATGTGCAACGGCTCGATGATCCTGAACATTGACACCGTTTAAATAGTCCATAGTTTGAATATTAAACAATGTATTTCAAAGTGGTTAACAATGCCCCCTAAACTAATAATACCAATTAAAGTTTCCTTCAAAATTGAACAAACAAACAAACAAAACAAACAAAACAAACAAAACAATCAATCAATGGGCAAACAGTTGTCGTTGATCGTTGCTGCAACGCCTTCTGGTGGTATTGGTATCAGAGGCGGACTGCCCTGGCGTTTGCCAACAGATATGGCTTTCTTCAAAGCACTGACTCTTGGTGCATCGTCTACCAAGGCTACAAACGCCGTGATCATGGGTCGACACACTTGGGAATCGATCCCTGCCAAGTTTCGTCCACTCGCCGGTCGCGTTAATGTCATCATCAGCAGCACTCGGACCGCGGACGAGCTCGGTGTGCCTCAATCAGCCAACCCTAGCGTGTTTGTTGCAAAGAGTCTCGATGATGCACTAGAGAAGTTGGACGCAAATGATACTTTTGCAGGTGAGATTTTCATCATTGGCGGCAGTAGATTGTATCACGAATCACTCGCACATGCGCGTATCGGCAACGTGTTCTTGACACGACTGCTTGAGTGTGATATTGAGTGCGATGTATCGCTTGGTAAAGACTTTCCCGACAGCCAGCGGTTTGGCCAATGCACCGATGAGGAAGTTCGAAATGAGTTTAACACGAGAACTGGTAAAGATATTGAGCAAGTTATTGGCAGTGGCTCGGATTCACTCAAGAGAACTGAGAATGGGCTCGAGTTTGAGTTCCAGCTGTTTAAACGCATCTAGGTGATTTAAAATGATTTAAATGGATATGTGCGCGATGATAGTTATATCTCATAGTTTCTAAACTTTGCGTACAAGTCATCGTTTCGCTGAGGTGGTGCTGGAGGTAGCTTGTGGTGCGCACCTACCGACGGACTCATCGACGCCTCCCTTGACTTTGTGTTCGCTTCCACCTTGGTTTGACTGTTGTCATCAGCATTGACATCATTGTTGCCGCTGCTGTTACCATTGTTGCCATTGTTGCCGCTGCTGTCACCTTCTTCTTGCTCTTGTTGTTGCTGTTCTCCCATCGTCAATGTCGGTTTGATTGTTTGCTTCGACCAATGCACAGCCATCCCAGTATCACAAATCTCCAGCCAGCTTGCAAATGGTATTCTTAATCCAGATTTCTTCCATCGATCATACTTGGCCTTCTTCTCTTCATCCCCGAGGATTGAGTATGCATGAGCAATCGCCTGGAATTCGGCGACAGCGCTCGATTCGCTGCCTTGTGGTTGGCGGTCAGGGTGGTGACGCAATGCGAGAACTTTGTATTCGGTGGCAATTTGCTCAGCGCTTGCTGTTGGCGCACAGTTGAGGACAGCATAGAGATCTTTGTCGAGCTCTTGCTGTTTGCTGGAAGCTGAGCCGCCTGGCTGGAGCAAATCGTCGAGTATGGCGTTGAGGTTCATCTTCGGGCTGTTTGTTTCTTGTTTCGAGTGCCAGTTATACCGTGGGAGAGAATTGGAACACAGAAACTGACATTGACGCCAAGACCGTGCTTTTACACTTGCGACACTGATACTGAATTGACACCGCTTTGACACCGCATTGACCAAACTTGATAATAGGGATTGATAACAAAATTAAAAAAATAACCGCGCAAACTGTGTAATAAATATAGATGAAGGAAGGAAGGGAGGTATTATCCGAGAATGAGTTTAGCACTACCGTTTGTAGTCTTGATTACAATGCTTTGTTTGCCTTGAACGCGATCAGAGGTCACGTTCTCAAATACATGGCCGGCTTTGAGAGACTTCTCTTTAAATTTGGTCACCACAATCGGTTCAATACAATCTGGCTCACTTGTCACCACAAATTCATTCTGAGTGGCAGCAGCAGCAGCAGCGCTAGTTGTTGTTGTTGTTGTTGTTGTTGCTCCCGTGGGTGAAGAGGGGACTCCAATTGCATCCATGATTGTTGCTGTGAATCCAGCAGTGCTCGTGCCAATCCAATTTGCCAATCTTGTGCCGCTTCTACCGAGCCATCCGCCGCCGCCACCTCGATGATCTCGTTCGAATTCATCCACTTTGATGCTCTCAGCCTTGCCGTTAGTTGTCTGGACGTTGAAATCGCCGCGGAATGTGTTGCCCAGTAGAGCCACTTTCGCGTCACCGTTAATATTGCTCGATGAGACTGTGCATTCTCTGGTCAATCCATTTGGTGTCATTGCTACGACCGCGGAATGGCCATTGATGACACTGGCATTCAGTGCCTCTTGTACTCTGAATCTGCCATTCAGCTGACCGTTCACCACAAGAACAGACGCAATGGACGCTGGCATCAGGTCATGCGTGAGAGCATCAAACATCTTGCGAGCTGCAATGTCAGCTGGCGAGGCTTGTTCACTGCCTGGTCTGGTTGAAGATGAGGGTGGAGATGGGAGACCCTCTGCTGCTTTGACATCATTGCGCAGATGCTTGAGTCTTTCATCAAATGCATCAACGTGATGATCCAAATACATGGTTTCATTCAGTGATTCAGCGTGTCTGTCCGTGTACGTGTGTGCTGGAGACCGCGTCACTGCATCAGACGTTGTTGTAGTAGCCATACGTCCAGCAACCACCTCGACTGTCAACTTGTTTTGGACGTGCAATGACGGCGACAAGGCAACAGCACCATGTGAGAGATAAACGTCGAGGTCGCCCACCTTGGATCGATACAAATCACGATCAGTGTCCATGACTGGTGCGGTCTGGATTTGACCGCGCTTGACTCTGATGGTGAGACCTTTGCATGATAAGCCCAGCGACTTGTCGGATTCCTCAAGGTCTGCAAACCTGGTCTTATTTTGCCCTTGTTCTTCGGCAGCAGCTGCAGCAGTGGTGACGAATGGATTATATGGAGGCGGAGGCAGTGGAACATGAATCGCAACATTGGCGTGAACGCAATTCATAAATGTCTTGAGATACATCAATGGATGCACCTTTAGTGCAAAAGAGTCTTGGTGGCCAATTCTGAGCGCAACTTCATCAGATGTCATTGCTTGAGTGATTGGCATCTTTTCGCACATTTCCAGCGATGATCCAAGCAACTCCACTCGTACACAAATTTGAGTTGGATCAATATCTACATCTGGAACTATGGTCACACTGGCATAATGGAGAGAGCCAGTCTCGACTACAAGCTTAGTATCCGAGGCAAATCGGAACTCGCGTGGTGGAAGACGGACTGTGGGTGAGCATGTGGTGAACATCCGAGAGATTGTGATGGGAATCATGTCGACAGCGAGCTGGAAGATTGTGGCTGCTGACTGGCAGAATTGAGAAAAGGAGTTTGGCTGGCCCTCGGAGAGTTTGCGAGCGATGGATTTAACTATAAACACACCTGCTGATGTGATCATAGATGATATAGGCGATGCGTCACTCGTTGTAGTTGCAGTTGTTGTAGTAGTAGTTGTTGTAGTTGTAGTGTTAGCAACTGTTGCTGTGTGATCCAATAGTAGTTCGTTCACAAAGTCAAAAATGTAGAAGCCATCCTCATTAAAACTGCCACCAGGCATTTGAGACAGCTGCAATGAGCCAGGAATCGATGGATGTGCCTGTTCATAGGCGAGTGCTGATGTGGCCGGAGATGTCAAATGTATAACCGACTCTGATGAATTAATGAATGATCTATTATCATCATTATCACCATCTCCATCATTGTTATCATCACCAATGTCGTCTGGCGGCGCAGATGCTACTTTGCCATCGACAGCATCCCTTTTGGCTTTCAAACTACTCTCTGGCATTATTCCTGCTGCTGCCAGTTTGTGATTCTTCTTCTTCTTCAAGTACTTCTTCTCTGATGCACTGCCTGTATAGTCATCACCGTCGTCGCCATCATTGTTGTCGTCGCCGTTGTTGTCATCGTCGTCTTCTTCAATACCATCAATTCGCGCCAGCATCTCAGAGTGAAAGTCAGAACCTGCTTCTGCCACAGTCGACTCCACAACTGTGCTGTCAACTTCAGCGGCATCTTCGGCAGGCGGTGCACTTGGCTCGAGAAAGTCGCCGCCGTCGTCATCAGGTATTGCTCGCTTTGTCGTCGACTCGTCCACAGCAACTTCTGTCATCTTGAATAGCTCAAGTATAATAATAAAAAGAAAAGCAATAAGGAGAGAGCCAAGCTGGTTGGTCAGAGTCGTGTCAAGTCTTGGCGCCGAGGAGGCTAATTGAAAGATGAACCACCTGTTCACAACAGCAACAACAACAACAGCAACAACAACAGTAACATAAAAAAAAAACAAGTGGCAAAATGCCGCCAGCTTCAGATCAGACACGGGATCAACAAAGAGACCAGTGGTTCAGACTGTTTAGAGTGAGTCGAGCCGAGTCGCCAAGCTGCTCGGTCGACAGTTCAGCAGCGAAATGGCATCCTCTTGTCACAGCCGAATGGCCGAACGCACTGGACGATGATGATGTTAGCGGACATGAGGAGTATCGATTCTCAGAGTGCAACTTTTGGATAGTCATGAACCGATGGGTGCTGGAAGTTAGCAAGTTCATTCCACCAGCAAAGTCTGCCGAGCTCATTCCCGCCTCAGAGCAAGTCGATGATGTGCTGTACAACATGGCTAGCAAATTGATCGATTCAGGCGATGACAATGACCATACGATTGACAGCAAGAGCGATAGTGAGAATGAGAATATTGAGATTGTAAAGTATGCGAGACGACGAGTGCATCCAAAGAGAGACCAAAAGGATGTGGCATTTGATGAAGATATTGTGTTCTTCAGCTCATCTCATTCATCTGACTGCCATGCACTGTTTGCACCATGCACTCCAGTTCCATTCTACTATCCAAAGTTTCCAGCTTATGCAATGTCACTGTTAGACGAGGGTAGGCGACTCACCATCAGCGTATACACAGATAGTAGTAAACCGTCAGACTCGGAACTCGACATGTGGATGCGAACGGCTCGCAAAGTATTCAGCTTCCTGCTGTCTGCCAAAATTGGCTACATTGTGCGCTCATCTCAATACGATCATTTAGTATCTAAAGACGCATACTACGCCACATACTCGGATATCAAGTCGACTCTGTCTGGCGAGCTGGTGAAACGGTGGGTTGAGGACACCGATCCCCGAAAACATGTGTTTGAAGATGTTGGCATAGTATCGTGGCTGGAGAATCTGTGGAAGTCGACGGTTGATGAGAAGATTGGTGGCACGAAGCGAATCCAGTGCATTGACTTGGGATGTGGTAACGGTGTACTGTCGTATCTACTACACATGCGAGGATATGGAGTGGCTGGGATTGACTTGGCGAGCCGCAAAACATGGGTGGTGCTGAATGAGTTGGCACCAAATCTTGCACTGACAAAGGGCATCATCGATCCACGCAATCGCGGTGCCACGATTCGATTGCTACAACAGAACTTGACGTCTGATTCTGAGCTGTGGATTATTGGAAACCACTCCGATGAATTGACGCCGTGGATCCCAATCCTTGCTGCATGGGCATCGTACCCAGCAGAGAATCTCGATAGTGCTGACCTTGCCACAGTGTATCGCCCAGTTAACTTTGTAGCCATCCCGTGCTGCCGTCATTCATTGGCTGGTCCAAAACTTGCAACCAGCCGGCATTTAGCATCTTCAGCCACAGCGAGTGAGGCTGACAGTCTGCGGTCACCCCGCGACCTTCAGTATCTTCAGTACATTCGATCCATATCGGAAACATGTGGGTTTGCAGTAGAGGAAGATGCACTGAGGATACCGTCGCCTAAAAATGCAGTCATTGTAGGAAGAAAGCGCAACTTTGATCTAACTGATCATGAGGCACATCGAAGCATTCTAACAGCCATTGATCAACTCATTGCAGACTATGGTGGCCAAAGCTTTGAACCCCGCAAAGGTCCTAATACTACTACTGCTACTAACACTGCTGTTGCTGATGTTGCACATTAAATTCATTCACTGTTTATCACCGCCCGCAAACTGGAGCACAAATGTTGACTCCAAAATAACAAACATGAAGTCTAAAAATAGCCACCAAACCGATGAATGACCATCATCGATGGAGAGAAGGAGCATAGAGACTGGCTGGAGTTGACGTCCATCTTGCTTTTGTCACTCTCATTCAAATCGAAGAAAAGAAAAGAAACAAAACAAAGAAAGAAACAAAACAGCTGTCAAACTAGCAAACGTCTCCTTCGAGTGCCGTCAAAGAAACAGAGCTACGCCTCCTTCTTTCCTTCCTTCCTTCCTTCTTTCATTCTATTCACAGCCAAACAAAAAAAACCTCATTCTGTTTCTGTCTCTTTCTGCCTCATTCTGCGAAATGCGACACACTGCGCTGGCTACGGCCGTCGCTGGCAGTTTGCTCGTGGCTATCACGACCTCACCATTGTCGGTGTTTGTTGCAGCTCAAAACGACTGCTTCTCGATCAAGGGCAGCAAAGTATGCCCGCAGTTTGGCGAGGTTTACCTGTCCAGCAAGGACCCAATCAGCACCAGTGTTGTTCAGAACGTCGGCCAGTTCGATACCGCTGTAAACGCATTCCTCAGCACGCAGTACGGCTCGGAGCTCCAGCGAGACTTTGGATGCTCTGGCTTCAGCATTTCCTCGTCTTCGCCAGTGCATCCCCAGTTTGCAGCATCGTATTATTGCGCGGTATTCCTGGCTCGAGAAAACTCTGTCAAGTGCAATCAAAACAATGGCAAAACAGTTCCACAGCTGTGCTCATCGACATGCACCGATTATTACAATAGCATTGATCAGTCATTTATTCGAAACGATACAGCGTGTCCAGCAAATGTCAGAAAAGAACAGGCGTTCAATAATGCCAAAGCAAGATGCTCAAGCACTCCAGCATTCAGTGGTGGTTCTGGATCCTGTGTTGACGGTGTAGCTAATGAGGCGAGCACATGCGGATTCATGAGTGGAGACACTGATGGTGTGTGCGGATTTTGTGCCTCAGGTGATGCTGGCTGTTGCAAGACGTCAGAGGTTTCCGCTATTTGCAAAGACTGGAAAGGAGTTGTTACGCAAGAGAAGAAGAAGAGTGGAGGACTCAGTACAGCTGCCATTGTTGTGATTGCAGTGTTTGGATCATTGGCTGTTATTGGCATCATCGCATTCATCATTTGGAAGCGCAGAAAGGCCGCTCGAAACCTGCTGACATCTCAAAACGATGCCTACGGCAGCGCTGGTGAGAATGGCAACGGCAACGGTGGAGGCGATGACTATGGTGGTGCTCAATATGGCCACTACTCGGCTGCTGCTCCAGTTGCCGCTGGTATTGGTGCAGCTGGTGCAGGCGCTGGCGTTCTTGCTTCTGGCAGCCGTCCGTCCACTTCGCAGCCATTGATGTCACGCCATTCGCTGGCTCTGGCCGACTCGGAACACTCGAGCCCAGCTGCCCATGGTTTGGATGATTACACAAAGAGTGTGTTCCGTCGCAGTAACGTTCCCATTATGGCTAGCCAGTTGTCGACTCCAACGTCCGCTCACTTTGGTGCTCCAGCAACAGCAGCTCTTGCTGGCACAGCCCCAATCACCAACTCATCAGCCAATGCGTCAGCTACAGCACTGCAGCACCTTCCACAGCCACAGGGTCAATACTCAGTTCCTCAGTCAACTCCATCTCCTGTGCAACATCCAGTCACTGCTGTCAGTGCTTCAATCCCAGAGCACACTCAGCCACAATCACAGCAGCAACAACAGCAGCAGCAATCTCCCGCCGATCACAATGCTTCAGCTGACGGGTTCATTGTCGCTGCCGGTGCTGATGCGGCTGCAGCTGCTCCATCAGTGCCACCTGCCACAGTCATCACCAGCCCGCCTACAAGCGATTATGACGGTGCCATTCGATGCACAGTGTTATATCAGTATGAGCCAAGCATTGAGGACGAACTGCCAATCACGCCAGGCGATGTGGTTATTGTTTTCCAGTCCTTTGATGATGGCTGGGGCCAGGTGAGAAAAGAAAGCACCGGCGAGATGGGAATGATTCCACTGGCCTGCACAAACTTCCATGAGATTCAGCAGCAGCTCAATCCATCGTATGTTGAACAGCAGAGTCAACAGTTTGTGGGATCAGAGTCTGCATATTCAGAGCCAAGTTCAGGGTTCTTGCCAAGACGCGCCAGCTCGCGTCGTGGTTGAAGAGACTCAGTAATTAATATATTTTTTTTTACAGCCTTTTACATACCTTTAACTTTATTGCCAGATTACTTTCACCTTCATTTGCTTATTTACTTTACTTCCTTAAGATGCCTTCTCTCTTTTTCTTTTTAATTTCCTCCTCTCTCCCTTCCTTTTTCTTTTAAACTGTTATAATTATTACAAATACTTAAAACAAAATGAGTATTAAATGTCGGTTGTGCTGACTGCATCTGGGCTAGAGCCGAACTTGAATGCAAGTCGACGAATCTCAACATGTGCAGTTGACGCCAGACAATCTCTAAACACTTCCGTGTAGGCTTGACCAAGTTCGGCACATTCCGCAGAGTTCTTGAAGTACAATTGTCCATACCAATCCTTCGCCAACCGAAGCACAATCTCCTGAACCACCACATTTGGCGTCTGTTTAGCTTGTCTGTGAAGAGCTGTGATAAACGCAGCCATCGTTCGTTGCAAACGCAGCTGTTCAAATGCATCGTGACTGCTAGTACCGCGACGAGTTGCGTAATGGAGTGCTTGAACCACCGTTTTAACAGCCTGCTTGGGCGATGCCTGAACAATATTGAGTGCTTGCGTGTGGATATCTGGTGCAAACGTAGCAAGCTGCCAAATCATCTTGCAGAGTGTGCTTGGAGAAACGACATCGAGATGAAGATGGTGAATCATGTCGCGACTGAAGACGAGCTCGGAAGCTAGTTTGATGCCGCGCTGATGTACCTGATCGCTGCGATATGCCAGTGTCGACTGTTGTTGCTGCTGCTGCTGCTGAAGAGTGAGCGCCGTGAGGGAAGCAAGGCAGGAGTCAAAGTACTTGTCATAGTTTCCCAACTGCTCAAGGTTGATGTCCCCGTGCAATGGCTCGAATTTGGCTGCCAGTGTATCCGCTGTCCACTCACCTGGATAATCGACACAAACTTCGACAAGTGCTGCTGAAACTGCACGAGGATCATACTTGACAAGTTGCTGAACACGAGTTGGTGGAGTTGACACTGTCATACAGGCTGTGAGCTGATTGTTCAGCGTAAAGTATTGATCGTCACCAGTATCAATATACCAGCGATATCCAACGTGCAAGGCAACTGCTAACTGAGATGGAGTCAATGCCAGCAAAAGTTGCTCCAGACACACTACAGATGCGAATGCTGCAGCCATTTCCAAGTCAACACGATTTCCGGATTCTTGATAGCGAGCATACGGTTGCGCAACGCACTTGTCAAACAGAGCATGGAACAGCTCACGGCGGCCCTCAGAAGCACAGTGCTTGGCCAGGTGAGCGATTGGCTTGAGTGTATCACAGTGGTGGTAGAAGGAGGGATGCGAACCATTGTTGTCATACATCCAGCGATACGATGTTGATTTCTGCTTGGGATTGGCTTGAGCTGGGCAGTTGACAACTTCATCAACCATGGTCGTCAGTATGCCGAGTAACTGATCGCCAGTGTTCGGGACAGTCAGGATGCGGAAGAGGTCGGTTGCTCGATCACTGTTTGACAAGTTTAACGAGCCAATCAGCTCGAATACACTGTGCAGATAGAGTGAGCGGATCACAGTAGCAGTGGTAGTGGTGGTGGTGGTAGTGGTGGTAGTATTGGAGACATCTTGAGAGTCAGCATTAATGCGACTCGAAATGCGGTCAATGACGACGCCAAACAACCGAGTTGCAGCATGGAGTTGGGAGTTGGCGGCTGCCTTGGAAGCGTCATCCTTCTCCTTCGACGTTTGCAATACCATGCGATTCTGAACAATGCGCTGGAACAGATTGTCAATCAGTTTGCTGTGAACAATCGATGCCAACTGCGATACATCAAATCGAGCGTAAGCCAAAGCGTCATTGGATACGCTTGCAACTACAATCGATTCGATAAGATCCAAAAACGCATTCACTTCATTAACAGCAGCATCCACAGCAGTCTGGTCAACTGGTTTATCTGAAGATGAAGCCATGTTGCCCAGGTAATGATCCATGAACGACAGCTTCTTATTCAGCACAATATCACCAATGTGCAAATCAAACTTGGCAAGCACATCTACAGTGGTAGCCAAACCAGAGTTGACGTCAATCAACTGCTTGTAGAGTGATATGTGATTGCCTGAACAAACGGGCAAGTCAGAGAATATACTCTTGATGTGCTTTGCAATATAATGGGATGCAAATGGCCATGTGAAATCGCCAGTCGCAGCATCCAACCACTTGGAGAGTGGCTTAAGCAGAGCATCGATTGTGGCCAGAATGCGATCACTGTAGCGTGCGACAGATGCAGTGTCCAAAGAATTAGAAACAATATGGATCAACAGTGAACAAGTTGCCTTCCATTGCAAGTCGACAAGACGACGGGCAGTGGCACCATCTTTATCAGAGAAACCACCGTAGATACCACCATGAGAAGAGAGTGCATCAATCGAGGCGGTGAGCGCAGAGAATACTTGCTCAATCAGTGCCTGGTTGGTGCCACTTGAAATGTTTACCATTGACTTTCGAAGAACTTCCAGGGATACCAGGAAGAGGAGTTCAGCATTCTCATTTGAGGATGAGGAGCGACTCTCGAGAACAGCTTGTGCAGTCTGTAGCACAGTGGGGATGGTAACATTTGATATCCATCTGATCAAATCCTGCTCATCCAAATCATATCTGGCCAACTCTTGAGTAAATGATACAATTTGAGTCAGTCGAGTTGGCATATCATTGCCTAAATTGAACATATCCAGCGCACTATTAATAGGAATCAACATTAATGCCACACGAACTTCCAATGGCAGTTCATTGATATTGCCTGCATTTGCCACACTTGCGACAAACTCAAAGATTTGGTCAGATACTTTGGCATCGACTGAAGAGCTACGCACAATCTTGACCAATGAGCCCAGAATGGCGATGCGCACGTCACGATGACATCCAGAATCCATAAACTTGGCCTGCAGTGCAGATATACTATACTGATCAGGAATAGATGCCAGCAAGCGAACAATCTCTTTGCTCGCAGACACTCCAACAAAAACGCGAGACGGCTGTCCGTCTTGGGTGATGGATGTTGCTGCTGTTGTTGCTGTTGAGGGGCCAATAGAGCCATTCAGTACAGCAGCGAGCAAGTGCACAAATGCATTACGATCAATATGCTCAGAAATCCGATGCAAGCAAGCGAGACTCGCCTGGCCGCGATTCCATTTGAGCACGTGTGGCTGCATCACAAATCGAATAGGCGCAAGAGGCTCATTTGTCCAAGTCAATCCAGAAACCAGCACTTGTTGGCATATTTCAGGCAACTCAATCAATGTATTAGCATCGGCAGCAGCAGTGGAATCGAACTTGATTGTGAGTCCAATCAGAGAGCACAGCTTGTCAAATGTAGTTGTGGGCAACTTGACATACAACTCGAGAGCATTCTTGCGGTCGCTAGTTGACATCAGGTCATCAAGTGCAATGGCCAATAGCCACTTGCCAACAAGTGTAACTTGCTGTGGAAGGAGCTGCAGGAGAGCTGAAGAGTTGTCGCGCAACACTGAGGTGAATGATCGAATTTTATACACTGGCAGATCTGATACTGGATGATCCAAGGCAAACACAATGTCCTCTGTATCAACGGTGCTAACTACATTGACTTCGCTTGATCGAGATGATGTGACTGGCGAGCTTCCAAACACTGCGCGAACAAGTATGTGCTCCATTCCAAATGGACTTGTCTGAGCAAATGACTTGAACACCTTATTGTACAAAATGACACCGGATTGAGCATCATCCTTATCAGAGCCAATCTTTTCCAAAAACTGTTTGAGTTCGCCAGGCTTGCCAGAATGGCGCAAAATGGCAATTGTATCCATTGCAACTGCTGCTGGTGGCTTTGTGTCACTGTCCTCGTCGTCGTCGTGTTGGACGCACTCCTGGTGGTGGAGCGTGCTGCGTGAGTACAGCTCGACATAGCGCTCAAGGAGAGGGTCAAACTGGGAAGCAGCGCGGTCAACAGCAGTGCGGACGGAGACTGATTCACTGCCTTGTGAAGTCAACTTGGACTGTTCAACCAATTCATAAATCTTGGGAACTTTACTGGTAAAGAAGGAAGTGATGGCCTGGAAATGGCCTGGTGACTCAAGTTCCCATTTGAGTAAACCAGTACCAGTGTTAATCGGAGCAGTGGAGAGATTGTTGTTAAGTTTGGATTCCAGATATTGACTAATACGCGGCACACGATGCCAACTATCACCAACTGAATTTGCAATGCCAATCACAATCGGATCGTCAATGTTAGAAACTGAATCGAGACGGAATCCATGGCGAGCTTGGCTCTCCAATAGCACATCAAGAGCGGTGTCAGCAAACACCACAGCAGCGGAGCGTACCTGTTCCTCAGACATTGTATAGTATGGAATGATAGATGCGGAGTCGGAATCAGCTTGCGACATGTCCATCACGTGGCGCTGAAGCGAAATACATCCAATGGGGGCGAAAAGACCATTCACATTCGCATGACCAGTAAACACTTGCTTAAGTTGGGTATTGTGTGCAAACATGTTTGGTGCCAAAGTAACAACATCCTGAATGTAGTTGGCAGTACGCACACCCTTGGGACCATAGACACGAACTGCCAAATCAAGTAAACGCTGTAAACCAAAGCGAAGCATATATTGATTGGCAGGAGATGACTCTGATATCCATGCATTGACAATAACCAGCTCAGCATAAAACACAGACAAGTCATTCAGAATTAGCGGGCGACTCATAAAATTAGTCATTGATGGCAAATCAGTGGCATTGCACACATTGCGAGTAATGGCAGCCAGAGCAGTGCACATTCTTTCCAAAACATTCATATTGTCTGGAATATCCACTTGGCTGCGAATGAATTGCAGTAGAGTTGGAGCCATTTTCGCAAAGCTGGAGTCATAGCTGTGCGATTGAGTATAAACAGACTGTCCAAGTGTATTGACACGGTTTGACCAGCCTGGAATATCAGATTCGATAAGTGAGCCCAAAATTGGAGTAAGATTCAACACGCGTTCGTTTTGCAATCTCTGGGCCATCAATTCCAACATCCACAGCCATGAGTCTGCATTATTCCAACTAAATCTAACTGTGCGGATCAATGTTTGCCACGCAGCTACGCGAGCATCATTGGATGGCTGCGACAAATCGGCGACCAACTTTTCACGCACCTCTGGCAGAGTGGTGTTAGCAAGTAGCCTTAATAGTGATTGAGTACCAGAGCTCGACTTGACAGCATCGGAAGCCAGTAAATCTCTAACAATTTTGTCTCGGCCAGTCAAATCATCGCGATAAGCTTCAGCCAAGAAGCTGGCGACCATGCTGCCCTTGTCACTGCGAACAGAGGAATCCAATTTTGATGCAGACACATTGTCACGGAGATAATTCTGCAATTCTGATGAAGCGAGAGGGAGGTAGTTTGCAAATATGTCAAAGTTATTTAGGGATGAATTGGCCACATTTGCATCGCTTTGTGCAGAAAGAGCCCACTTCATTATGTCAGATGCGACTTCTTTAGCTTTATTCTCGTTAACCCACGTCAGATTACCAGCTGCATTCAATAAAACACGTACATAATTCATTGCTGTACTCCACTCCAATTTAGATCCAGAGTCATCCTTCGATGCATCAACCACACAGTTAAACAATGCAGTAACAAGTCCAAGTCCAGGATAATCATTCCGCGAAGTTAACAATGGATGTTGTAGCCACAACTTTGCAGAAGGCACAATCCGACGAGCAAATGACATGCAGATCATTGCAGACTTGTCAATTGATGCTGCAGTAGCCAGCGTGGGCAGCTTTTGCCCAGTGAATGAACTGTTAATGTTGAGCTTGTTGCTTAAATCTGATGTGTATGCAAATACAAAGCGCATCAACCAGCGAGGATTGAATGCAAGCGCACGGCAAACAATATTGAGTCGATCCCAAGAACGAGTCACACTGCGCTTGCACATCTTTACGAGAACACTGTTGATGCGATCAGCAGAGCCGTCGAATGGCAGTGAATCTGGAACAGCATTGGCGTTGTAAGCAGAGGCGAATGCATCCAAATTGCCGACTTCAGGAACACCCAGCACTGCTGCAATGTATGGAAGCTGTTGGCGCGGCTTAATTCGCTTAATCAGCCGTGCATCAAGCTTGGCTTCAATCATGCTGGCATCATACGACGAGCCACGCTCAATGTCCACAGGACAAATCTCAGTAATGGTGCGCTCAAAATCAACGACCAGGAACACTGGAACATGGCGCAGAATAATGGGGTTCACGCATTTGAATGTGCCAGCCCGAAGTGGCAAACTGGCATAGGTGGTGAGATATGGGCTGGACAGGATACGATGCAACAGATCTTGATTGCCGTCTGAGATGGCAGAGCTGATACGGCCACCAAAGTTGCCAGTCAAGTCCAGCCAGGTACGCCAAATGACCTCTCGGCGCAGCAGTGCAAACGGACGGTCGTCAGACTTGATGGAGGTGCCGTCGGATACATAGCAACTGTGCTGGATGTCACGCTCAATCAAGTCCAGGATAAGATCTGGAGCGGCTGCTGCCAATTTACTGAATGACAAGTTTCTTGAGATGAAATACACGGGAATGGTACCATTGCTGCTGCCAATTGCACAGGATTCGTCTTGGAAAGGAATGTACTTGCTACGCTCATTGAGGAATCGCTCAATCATGTTACGGCTACAGTGGTGAATGATCGTTGAAACACGGTCGACGTCGTCCCAAATCTTGTCAACATACGCATCCAGTGCATCAGTTCGCTTGTGCAGAATGCATGCATCAATCATCGCGGCAACCATTCGCTCAGTGATGCGAGACGCGGCAATGACATCGTGTTGACGAGTGGCCAAGCGAACCAGCTCACCACTGTCAGTAGCCGAGCAGATGCAGTCAATGATGCGATCCTGGAGCAAGATGGATTTCGAGTAGAATGCAGCTGGAACGAGCAAATGGCCGAGACGAGCAGCTTGCGCCATGGCAATCGCGAGTTGCAGACGGTCATACCGAGAGGCACGCAGAGATGGCGACGAAGCGGCGCTGCCGGTGGTAAGGACCACCCAGTCGCTGGCGTCACTGTCATCGTCGTGGGCACTGTCTGCATCACGAGCCAGGTCAGAGATGAGAGCGGTGAGCTGGGCAATCTTGCCTGCTGTCTGGCTGGCCGAGATGGCGTATCGGACTGCGTGGCCAATACGCGCCGTGTATGGAAGTTCCTGCAAAGCCGAGGCAAAGTCGTCGGCGGTGGTGGGCAGAGCCGGCAACTCGACAGTAATAGGAGACGTTGAGTCCATTTTGATTATATTTCGTGGAAGTGGTGGAACGGTAGTAGTAGTAGCGCCTGAGTGAATGAGTCGAGGAGTGGTGTTGGTGACGCGCTTGAGGGAAGCATTTGCAGCTACAAATACTTTGGTGGCTTGATGGTTGTTGACTCTGACTTGAGTTCTCGCTTCGAACGTGCCTCTGATGCTGCGGAACCACCTGTAGCGCTGCGAGATGAGCTGGATACGAGTCATCGTAAGAACTGCGGAGCTGCTTCTGAGCATCTGCTGCTGTGAACTTGAGCTGTAAGTAACCTAACTTGAAGAGTCAGAGTAAGAAAAAAAAAATGGACGTAACTTTAGACGCGATCTACAAGGGAACGAAATAAGAACGCTGGGATAGTTCGGAGAAAGGACAGAAAAGAATAAGCGTAAATAGAAGGGCCACAAGTCCATTCACGGAATCTAATACTACTTTTGCGAGCCACGAACTCGCTCTGTCAGTAATACTCAGATATACATTAATTAGGTCTCTAAATTAAAACAAATAAATGATTAATCTCAGGTAGAAATCTCTAGGAATGTTGGTGGTTGCAGGAATGCCAGCCAGTTGCTTTCATCAAACGGCAGCAGACCCATGCTCTGGCACTTGTACACTGCAATCAACAGTATAAACACTTGAATACCCACAAACGCCAGCTTAGGAACCGTCAAGTCCACCGCCTTTGCACCCTTTGCCAGTGCATCCTGAGTTCTTTGGAATCTCTCAAACTGCTGGTTCACTGACATGATTGCGCGAACAGGCTGAGACACCATCATTACGAGAATCATCATGCTGAAGATTTGAACACTGTTTCCGCTCATCCACATCATTATACCTTGCATTGGAATGCTCTTTGCTGGGGCAATCGCAGCCTCCCAAGCCTTCTTGTAACGAAGCTGGAGATCTGCCGCGTCTTGCTTTTGAGCTACAGCTGACGTGCCGGAGGCACTGGTTGCTGAAGAGGACTGAGAGGAGCGAGCGCGCATAGTGTCCGAGAAGCCAGCTGGTTCTACAATGGTGCGGCCGTTGTGCGTCTTGTCAGCGTTGGCACGAGCGTCCAACGCTGAGCAGTCTAGATTCCAGAACTCGACAGGCATGACGTTGCTACCGGTGTTGCTGCTGCTGGTGATGCTGCCGTTCGTTTGGAGGTGAATGTAAAAAAAAACGTGTCAGTGTCTCTCTTGCTGATCGCGGCCAAAAACGAGCTCCTTCCACAGTTAGGCAGAGCAGAACAACACATACACAACTCGCAAAAGAAAATCAACAAACCAGCTGCGAAAGATGGACAGAGGACAAACTGGTGGAGCTGGCGGCGGTGGTGGTCGTTACGGGGGAGGACGCGGCGGTGGCCGATCTGACCAACAGCAGCAACAACAACAACAACAGCGTCGCCCATACAACCAGCAGCAGAACCAAAACCAACAACGCCAGCAGTATCAACAGCGTGATGGACGCCAGCAATACAACCGCCAGCATCAACAGCAGCAGCAACAGCAGCAACAAAGTGATCAAACCTCTGGCTCAGACCAACAGCCGCAGCGAACTTCATCGAGCAGACCTCAGCGCGGTCCAGCAATTGATTTGGAGAAGTTTATGGAAAAGCGGATAAGAGTACATTTTGTGGGTGGCCGTCAAGTTAAGGGCACTCTCAAAGGCTACGATCAGCTGTTTAACTTGGTACTGGGCGATGCCGCTGAAACGGACGACGACGATGTCGTTGTATTTTCGGCAACTGGCGGTGCAGGAGGTAAAGATGACTCATCCAGTGATGCTGCCGCTGCTACTAAGGAAGAGACGGGACGTAAGTTTGGCATCACAGTGTGCCGCGGTATTACAGTGGCGATGATTGCTCCAGAAGATGAGCATGTGTCTATTACAAATCCGTTTGTGGATATTATGCAGCAACAGCCACTAATTGGTTAGAACTTTAAACATGATTTAAAAGCTGATTTAAACTAAAGTTATTGTCGTAAGTGAGTTATAAAATGCAGCGGCTTGTCGGATATGAACTTATCACCTGTGAAGACACTACGTGCTGTTATTGCATGTACTATTGCTTCCAACTGTTGATATTAACAGACTTCGTCGCCATCTTGATGAGCTGGTACTCGAAGAGCATTCGGTTCCGCGCTTGCACCTAAGGGTTAGATTCATTGTTCCCACTGGGTTGCAAAAAATCTTAGTCGTAAAGCCTTTACAACCAGAATTGCCACTCCCACCGTAATCGCTACTGTGTCTAACAATAGGTTTGGCAAACTTATTCCGCTCTGTACATCTCGTATCTTGCCGTCATCGCTTGCAAGCCGTGTTTCTCTCTCTTAGCATGCAGAATTGTTTGTCGTAGCATTAAAATAACATTGATGTAAATAACAACACTTTAGTTGTTGTGCATGTACATTGGAGTGCCTGAATAATATCCATTGCCTTCGGGATAACGCGTTTTACCATAGCCAACACCGGTACCATAAGCTGTACCATAAGTTGTACCGTAGGCTGGACCATTGGTGTTTGATGAATAGCTACGAGTGGACGTGTAATTTGACGAACCACCCCAAACATTTGACCAGTTCGGCTCTGGTGGCGCGGATGTGACATAATAGGATGAGAAAAAAGAAGGCATGCAGGATTATGTGTCTATAACAGTGAGTTCATGGAAGAAGTGGCGCTAAACCAGAATACAATTGATTGACTGTCAAACAACTCTGTGGAGGAACTTGGATGAAGCAGAGAGAGCTATTTCGTGCACGTGCGGGTCGACTGTGTTACAGATCCTGTTGTCGAGAGTGGAGTGGAGACCAACACAGGGTAGCCAAAGGAACGCGTCTGTGGCAGGAACGAAGAGTAGCTACAGAAACGCGCAGGTAACAACGCGGTAACAACACGGTAACAAGCGTGATAGAAAGAGATCTGCAAAAGGAAAGTGGAGTATGCGATCAACCAACTCTCTCTGCTCAACGACGACCATCAGGAGACATATGAACGGCTATATAGATATATTTCCATTTGTGAACTTGAAAGGAGAAAAGATAGAAAATTATCTCTGTTATCTGAGTTGATTGGTAACAAGTGGTACACAGGCTGGAAAGATGCTACTCGCATCTTAAAAGAGTGGAACGCGGTCTCATAAACACTGTGGAATGACCCTTGCTTGCGCCTTGGAAAGAACTCGGGGGACGTCGTTGGGGGCTTGTACATTATACTAGTGAGAGCAGCCCACACTACAAGCGCTTGTTGCAGCTGGTCAGATTTGCAAAGTAGGGCAAATCATATCTTGTAATGAACTGAATGGCTGTGGAATGGCAGCGTTGACTCTCCACGCTTCTTGCCTGCACAGTGGCGGTGGACTTACGCACATACTGAAGAAGATGAAGTGTCGTCTGATATCAAACAAGCACTTTGAAGGCGGTGGCGTCAAGAAATGGTCTTTTGCATGGATCAGCCAACTCTGACCACTCTGACTACTCTGGAACAAACAACTCAACACTTGACGCGGTTTCATGCATTGACACGCAGTGTACTTCTGCTGTTTTCGCAGCTTTCCTCGCGGCGGACTACGGCGACAAGGTCTCACTCACTTAATGTCAATGAAAGTGTATTAAACAAGTCGGAGTTAAAATAGGTGGTCATTACTCATAAGGTTGTACTACCAAGTCACTCTTTGTGTGTAAAAATGAGAGTTAGTTGTGACTACTGTTGTTTTTGAGCTGTTGCACTTCATTTTTGACAGTGTTCGTGGAAAAGGGTATGTTGTGTTCGCTCGAAATGACAAACATACACATACCTACCTGCAACAATGGCAGCTTTTTGTAACAGCTTTTCTCGATTCTCAGTAAAAAAGAACCACACTGGTCGGTCAAAAGTGGCTTGGCTGCGGCTGTCTCTCTACCGGATTCGTAGTCCCGGCAAGTTCCTATACCTTCAGCTTGTGATAGTGAACTCCTATCTACAATATCGATTCTCTCAAGGAGGAGAGAGGGAATAAACAACTTTGTGCTACCACGCGCAAGCTAAAGGTTGCGAGAGAGCAGGATTTATACAATGAGGAGGAATGTTGTCCTGCAGCATCAGCCGCTTCACTGACAATGAGACGAAGAATGAAGTTCAGCAATATCTTTCCCGAATCCCCTCTATTGTAGACACAACCGAGGTTTCGCTCCTCCTGTTTTCAGTTCTGCCCTCTGCCAACTTTTTGTACTTATTGTTTGCCCCTCGTGTCTGTCCTCGTCTTCGTACACGCTATTCTTGTCGTTTGACAACCGCAGCTTTCTTTTGAGCCTCACCGAAGTTGTTGTTCTACTGCCACCGTCATTGTCACCGTAGTTGTCAACTCCTTCAGTTACCTTTCAATCCACAGTATTCATCTTCCTCTGTTTCCTCTTCCTCTTCTAGCAGCAGCACTCACATTCTATACATTGTTATTCTTTTCATTTCTCTTTTCATTGTTGTTTATTGCACTGTTTCTCTCACTTTGTACACATGAACGGCCCTCACAATTCTCACCCGCTGTACGCTCCGGTGCAGCGCAATCGTCGTATTCCACATTTTAACCAACCACAGATTCACTATCAATCCCAATTTATATCTCCACAGCTACACCGTCAACATACCTTTCATTCACAGTATCAACCACCCTTTCCACAACAGCAGCAGCAATTCATCATTACTCCTATTCCTCCTCTTATGCCTGTTTACAATCCGACTATTCCTTTTTATCCACCAATGCAGCCACCAATGCAGTCACAATATCACTTCATGCCACCACCTCAATCTGAGCTGCCACTTGGTCCTCATCCACCGCCGTTGCCTCCACGTCCATCTCCCGCAGCAATTGCCAATGCGAACTCCGTTGGAGCTACATATTCTCAGTCATCTCAGTCATCTCAGTCACTTCACTCATCTCATCAATTTGCCACATCCTCATCACCTGTACTGCCGCCTGTGCCTCCTCCTTCACCTGAGAATCATCAGGCAGTCCAGTCAACATCATCGAGATCGTCTAGCTTGAGAGGTCTTGCTCCTTCTTCCACTAACTCCATGCCATCACCAACTCCATCACTTACAGAGCAGCAGTCGATTCAGCACTCTTCTCCAGCTACATCCGTCATTGCCGTTATCTCGCCACCTTCCATGTCATCATCAATATCATCGATATCATCAATATCAATATCGTCATCATTGTTTGTTATGAATGTGTCACCATCTCAATCATCTAGCACCACCAGCCGTACACGCACTGGTCCACCATCATACCGTTCTTTTGAGACACCTCCGCCTCCTTATCAGGAACTCTCGGGTATTGTCGAGCTGCCAGAAGAGTCAGATGAAGAGCCAGATGAACCAGATGAACAATCTCGTGTTCTCGCACCAGTTGAACCAGTGCCATCGCAACAGTCCAGTGTCATTGTGTGGTCTTCACCTCAACAGCCGCCTCCTCCATCGTCACCACAACAGACACAATTATTACTCGAACCACGCATTAGAGACCTTGGTCCAATGGCTGACTTCCGTCCAGTCTCTCCACTGCAACTTGCCGCAGCTCATCCTCTCCCTGATCAACAACAGATTGCGCCTCCATCTGATGCTGTACCTGCAATTGACAATCATCTGCCACTCGCAGCACGCATTACAGCTGCAATCACAGCACAGCTTCATCTTGGTACTATCAATCGTATACTCGCTCATGGCTCATCTACTCATCAACGGCCACCACGTCGTATTGATGCGGACAATGCAATTGGTTTGACAGTGTCTGCGTTTAGGGTAGAAGATCAAAATCTGATCCAGCAGTTTGATTATGATCAACAGTGGGAGTTTTCACAGCAGTACATTCGCCAGGTTGGGATTTATCCAGGTCTTGATCTCAATCGATTGGAGCATCATTTCCGCGATCTGGCAGCGCGGATTAGTCAAGATGGTCTTGTAGGAACTCCAGCAGCAGATGGGATGTTTACAGATCTTGATGAGTTTTACCTAAGTCGATATGTTTATCTGCTGCCTGAATATGATCGATTGGAATGGTCAAATGTTGAAAATGCGATAGGAAATACGCTGACCATATCATTCAATTGCAACCGAGCAGCCTGCTTTGTCCACAGACATGGTATATTATTACGTTTCATTGAGATAGTATGTGTCTGGGATAGAGCATTCTTAATGCAAACTCTCAACTTCATCATGGATCGTCTGCAAGGTTCATTGACTGCCAATCCGGCAATCCAGTTCCTTGCCAGTGTCACTGGCAGCATCATGCTTCATTATGTGCCTTTCCTGCCTGACGATCATCTCCAGACTGGCAACTTACTGGTAACTGCGACCGATGCTGCTGTGCATGAAACTCATGGTGCAATTGACATTTATTTGGAAGAGGCACTCTACTATATCAGCAACTATCCGACCATCTTGGAACATAGACTGCAAACTCCTCTGCATCTCAGTGAGGCATCACTCCATGTTACAGTTCTCTTCCAGTTCATTACTGATTCAATTGGCCGCGGTGTTGGTGTCACAACCATCTTCAAGCACTTCCGTGAGCCTTCGACCAGACTACGCCGACTGATTCTCGAGTCTGCCAATACCTTGCTTGACATGGCTTCACAGGATAATGGTCTTGGTCCTGAACCAGTACGCAGCTACACTCTGCTCCAGATTGCTGCTGTCTTGAGTCGTCTTCTTCCTGATCGCAGCACCGAGTTCGAGTCACTGCTGTCTCGTGCGACATTTGTGCCACTTCTCACTGGGGAACAAGAAGTGTTTGACCAGCTTCCAGTACGTGAAGAACTGCTCAACATGTTCCCACATCGTGCTAATGACATCAAGAGAGCAGTATTTGCTGGAGTCGAGCGCATGCTTTGTGATCCAGTTTATTGTTCACAGATGTCGTGGGGCATGAGTGTTTCTCCTCGAGATATCGGCATTAAATGTGGTACTCAAGCAATTGCTGCTCTCAGTTCACCGATCTTGCTTGGCTGTTCACTGACTGATGGAATGCTGAAGAGATGCATTGATGCCATAATGGAAGATTTACTGTCGCATGAAACTCAGACTGCTGCTGCCGAGCTGGTTCTGACTGCACTGGCCAAGCCATCACTGACACCTGAGCGTGCTCGTCTCTTGGAGTTCCTTCGTGCCAGTCGTGCCCGCATTGATTCTATCGTGCCACTGGTTGCATCTGGCAAGACTCCAGCTGTCTGTGAGTTGGCTATCAAGCTGGTTGCTTCAAACATGCCAAAGCGTGATGAAGAGTTTGCCATCAGACTCAGTGAGCAGCTGATGGTAAATGAACACTTTACTTCCATGGAACATGACACTGTTGCTGACAAGGTTGTTGCCATCAAACTCAAGACATATGTCATCCGTCACGTTACTTCTGCTCATGCACATCATTTTGGTTTCATTGGTGGAATGATGCATGCTGAACTCACAGCTGCCAACTCCAAGACTGATAACCATGTCGTCTATGAGTTGCTGTTGTTCTTCGAGGCAGCCATTGCTGGTGGCATTCTGCAAACCGAGCAGTGTTCTGTCATCACCTCTGTGCTGGTCAAGTACGCTGCAAGTTTCCATGGTTACAACACTCGCACCATGCACAATCAAGTGCGCAGCAAGTTGCATGCCATTTTGTACAGCATCAACGGTCGCCACGGTGTGTGTGATGCAGCTCGCAGTGATATTGGCAAGTCGATTGGTTTCCTTGGTCCAGCTCCTCCATTTGCGTCGTCTAGTGCCGATGGCATCTCCTGCAACTTTACAGGTGACATTGACGCATTGGCCAGGATTACTCACTATCTGCACGAGCCGCGTCCTGGTAGAGCCATTTCAGCCGGTGCTGTTCTCTATGTTGACGAGTTCGTGAAGCAGCTGTTTGACTACATTGCCACCTCGCCAAAGTTCGTTGGTATCCGTACCAAGGCTGCTCATCTGCGTGCCAATCCTTCCCATTTTGAGACTGTGCCACTTGATGACAGCCAGTTTGATTACAGAGTTAGTACATTGGTTGGTTTCATTCTCATAACAGTCACTTCCATCAGCAATGACAACAACGATAGCAACAGCGCTGACATTCCTGCTGCCTTCGAGCAGCTCGTGTATGACTTGGTCGACAAAATACCACTGCCTGCCTTCTCTCAGCTTGCACCACTTGTCCAAGAATGTCCAGCATTGTGCGAGCTGCTTACTCCATCTGCCATCTTCTTGGTTGGTCTCCTGTGTCGAAACGATCAAATACGCCACCAACTCAATACATATATCGGAAGAACATTGACTCACTGCAACAATCTTGGCACTCCAGCAGCAGCAGCGGTCCAGTCTGTAAAGCGCTCCATTGTTCGTCTTCTCAATCTGGTTCACCTGGCCGAGTCCAACACACACCTTCCAACTCGGAGAGTGATCACCATCGATGCCACCTCGCTTGTTGATGCTGCCTTGGCCACCAACTCTGTAAAGGATCTGGTCCTGCTCATGCGTCCATTCTTACTTTCTTCCATGGAGTTTGCTGACTGCCGTCAATATGCGCGCATTCTCTTTGAGGCTGGCCAGTATCCAGACTGGCGTGCTCTATTGAAACATATTCGTGCCAAGTTTAGTGGCGTCAAGTGGACAGTGCAAATGCATGATGAACTTGTGCCATGGCAGGTGACTCGTGAGGAGGCTGATCAACTCGCAACTGCGCCAGCTATCACTGGTCCAGATGGCCGTCATGTGCCAATTACATCCAAGCGCCGCGGCCGGTTCCAGATGGTTCGTGCTGTTTACTATTTGATTGAGAATCGGTATGCTGAGGCTGCCGACTTTGTTGTCCAGAGATTGCCGGAGATCAGTGAATGTGTCCGGTCAAGCTCATCTCCGAATGTTGGTGAGATGGCGTGGCAGTGTGCTCTGGCTCTTCTCATGGCTCGCAAGTTTGCTGAGCTGCGCCAGTTGGTTGATGTGATATCTGCTGCTGACCAGGCTGTGTTCAAGCTCTTCTTGATGGCGTACGATGCCAAGCGGACTCGCTCTGTTGTGGACAAGGCCGAGTTCAACTCGTGCTTCACTGCTGCGATGATACAGCTGACTACTCGTTTCTCGGTATATTCTGCCAATCGCTCTGGTGGCTGTTCCAGTTCACAATATCTCGCTCAAGTGCTGTGCCATGCTGCTGGTGACTTGCATACCATCCTGACCAAGCTGTCTGCATTCACCAATCCACTCACATATCTTCATCTCCGTGATTCCAGTGGTCGCAAATCTCGTCTCTGCCACAAGTTGGAAGAGTCTCTTGAAGTGCGCTTGAGCTTGCTTGATCGCACTCCGTTTGCAGTGGCTGTCATGGATGTTGTGTGCATCGTTACTGGTCTCACTCGACACGATGACTACATGACACGCAAGTTGCTCAAATATGGTGTGCCAGATGCTGTTCTGTCTGCATATCCTGACATGTCCAACTGCAAGCTGGATGGCTGGCTGTATTGCATCAATGCTCACACTCTCAAGCTGCGCCAACTGCCAGTACTTGGTTACTCTGCGTTGCATGCTGTCGAACTCTTCCTGGCTCAGTTGAAGCAATGGCGCGCTGATCGGTTCTTTGCCGTTGGCGAAGATGAACCAACTCCATTGAGCAACATGGACAACGAGCGTCTCGACACTGCCTTGGCTCCACTGCACCAGATCCTTGCTGTCTCTCCAGTCGTGCCTGTTGATGCTCGCTTTAAGTACTCTCGCAGAGCCATTCGTGGATTCAGCTGTGCTGCCACATCGACCAACGCTCCAGCTGAAGACAAGGCTGCGTCTGCCAAGTTCCT
>MU602682.1:27924-49150 GCA_025201865.1 Ramicandelaber brevisporus | reverse complement strand
TTAAGCACGCCAGTATTGAGCCCAAGCATGCAATCTCTCCACAATCTGCGGGAACAATGCATTGGCTGAGTCCGTAATCAAAGTGTCAAACAGCTCAACCGCCTCCTCTTCTGTCAAATCCAATCTAAACTTCTCCTGAACCTTCAGCACAGCCCGATCTGGCTCAACCGCAATATCCGGAATGCCCGCATCCACCATCAGCGACAATAGATTCAAAATCAAGTTTGCCGACCGTCTCAGTATGCCAAATGCAGTGTAACAATATGATCTGAACTGCTGCTGGAAGAGTGGAGATTGCTCACCGCCCATCGCCTCAATCATTTCCTTGCACAGCTTCATGGGCGGTGGGAATGGCTTTGGATCGCGACCGAGAATGAAGCCAAAGTCAATGTGAAACAGATTGCCATCCTTGGTGAGCATCAAATTGTCCAAGTGGCGGTCACCCACGCCGAGGAGATATGTGATTACACAATAGCCAGCGCAGCTACGAATGTAGGTGTCCATGACAGTGGGGTCGACACCGAGAATGCCGCTGGGGGAGGGATCGGGTCGATGAAGACGCAGATAGGAGAGGAGACTGCCAGCGTGGTCGGTGAGAATGGAGGCGAGTGCCTCAGCATCAATCAGCTGAATGAAACCACTGTCGTGGCCAGTGGCAAGAGCCTTGTATGGCATCAGTCTCAAATCGAGGTTCTCGTTGCGAAGCAGTTTGTCCATCAGTGTGATGAGCTGGATAACGAGCTGATCTTGTCTCAAATCGTCACCAGTCTTGAACATTGCTCTATACTCACGCTGTCCAGAACCATCCCCATCGCTGCTAGTCTTGAAGGTGAGAAAGAGTGGCATCATCGAAGACTTGAATATTGACGAATTGTCTGCAACAATACCAGTGATACGAATCGATGGATCCAGTGGGAATGTGAGAGGAGGGAACGAGGACAGACCGCTCTGAGGAGACGCAATGATTTGACGCAATCGCTCAATCTTGCGAGTACGAAGCTCTCGACTGCTGCGAAGCTCCTTCGAGATACGACTGAGATACTGAATCAATTCACCTTGACGACGCAGACTGTCGCGGTAATCGAGAGGTTGTCCAACTGTTGGGGCTGTGATTGAAGTGTGAGACGACACGGACTGAGCAGTATCACTGTGGACAACTGGAATGTTGCGAACAGGCTGGGGAACATTGATGGCGGAGGCTATTGCAGCACCAACAATGTCTGATTCACTGGCAACATTGACCATCGCAGCTGCTGAAGTCATGGAGGATATCGGCATGGCAGTAACCTGTTCAAGCCCTGGAACAGCTGGTGCAAATGCGGGCGAGCTGGTGACAGCTGTAGCGGGAACAATGTGTAATGAGCCAGTTGACGCTGTTAATGAGCTACTTCCGCCACCACTACTGTGTTCAGGTTCGATTGGCTGTACAGCATCTGCCAGAGACTCAGCACGACTTCTCAGCTGCTGTTGCTGTTCATTGTATGCAGACTGGAGAGCATCCAGGAAGCGAGATGAGATTCGAGAATACATGTGACCAATTTTACCTTTAGCCTCGCATTCTACTCTCAAGTACCAATGTAGATAGTTGGCCAAAATAGGACTACTAACTGATCTTTCAATCAAGAAATCTGCCAATCCAGAGTCAATCTCACTGGCCTGCATTGAAGAAGACGATGCTGAAGGAGATGAAGAAGAAGCGTACATAGCGGCTGCCACCACATCAAATCTCAATGCTTGCACAAGTTGCAATAAATACAATAGCAAATCATCATCATTTGCTGCGGCTTTGAGTCGATTGACAGCATAGCCACGCACTTTTGGATGTGAAAAGTCGTGGCCCAGTAACTCCAATGCATCCGACACGTCAATCAATGACCACTGATCCATCAATTCAATGGCTTGTCTAACTTCTTGGGCATCGGTCCAACTGACACTTTTGAGGAACTTTGTCAGAGCCTGTTTGTTTCTCGACAAATAAAATCTAAACGTCCAAACCAAATCCTTTTCATGAGTGTCCAGTGATCTCGTTGGAGGATACTTGATTATATTATTCAGTTCATCTCTAATGCGAGCATTTGGCTTCAATTCTCGATCCAGCGGCGCTCCACGGTGACTGCGCGCTAATCGACGATGCATCAACTCAGTTGGATTCTCTCGGTACATTTCAGGATCATTAACAAATGACAGTGTGGGTTCAGCTGGTCTTAGCAGGAATGGATCGCTGGCTGCAGTGATTTCGGGCTCACCATGCACAACTGGCACGTCAAATGTAGGCAATTCAATGTACAAACACATTGTCTGCGGTTGATTGCCATCTGGATGAGTCCGTTGTGCAGAGTTTGAAGATGATAGCTCAGTTTGATGAATTCGCTCAATTTCTCTAAACACCAGTGCATCCAACCACTCAACTGGTGCAATCTTACCACGCTCATGCTGTAGCAAAAGTGACTCTAGTCTGTCCATTTCTGTTCGATTCTCCTCGGGTCCAGTAGCTGGTGTGCTTGATTCCTTGTGCTTTGAGCCAGGATCAGCATCGCATCCAATCCACACGTGCAATCTCTGTCTACCTTGGACTAGTATTCCATTATTATCAAACAATGACAATGTGGTTCCTCCAAGCACTCTAATATTGTCCAATCCATCCAGGTCCCAGACTCTAACTAGCAATACAGTTGATAATGGTAAATCTGACAACCTCACTGGCAGCGTTAACCATTCGTTCCATATACCTGCCGGTGGCTGTGGCGGTACACTTCCAGATGGTGTATCCGGAGATGTAGGTGATAACGGTACACCTCTATCACTGGAGTAGTCGTTAGTTGACGAAGAAGAGGATGCTGGATTTGCTCGATAGGCAGTGTAGACTGGCAGGCATAGCTCGCGTCCTTCTGCATACAGCTGCACAGATACCGTCAGCTCTGGTATTGGCAGTTCTGCGAACGGGTCCTCAAAGTAGTCTCGTGGCTGCTTTCGTAGCGTTGGCGAAGTCGACAGTTGCTGTTGTTGTTGTTGCTGTTGCTGTTGTCGACGATCGGGCCGTTTGCCTTCTAGGACAGCCACTCGAACTGTAGTGTCCAGGTGCACGTCGCGCGATATGCAGTAGTGAAGCAGGTTCGTCATGATTCTTTTTATGAGCGAGCAAGTGAGCGAGATGAAGCTGCAAGTCTGACCAACATGCTCACATATACACATACACTCGCTCTGAAATCAAGTTCCCTCCATACAAAATGACGGCAAGCTCGTTACTACAACAGCAAGCTGTTCTGCTGAGGCTTCCGCTGCCACTGCCTCACGAACTGCTCGATTACATTACGACCTTCTTCAGCAAATTCGATGCTACAGTTGCGCTGCGAGTATCGCGAGAGTTTCACGACTTGTTTGCACCGCGGATCTGGCGCAACCTCGAGAGTCTTCAGCACGAGGCTTTGGCAGCAGAGTTTGCACGGTGTTGTATCATGAATGACTCGTTGAGCCGATATGGCCATCTTGTTCGAGCCCTGTATCTCTCCAGTGCAACGTTTCGTAGTCTCGATGGCAAGGTTGGATGTGTCCCAAACATTACGAGGTTAACAATGAAAACAAGCGACAGGTTGGTAGAGTTCCTGCTCATGGCATCGCAGCTGCGTAACTTGCGATATGTCCGGTTTGTAGTGGATAGAGTGCACGGTATGAGGGAATTGGACATTGCAATATCGTGGACGCAGAATGAGGAGGAGAGTGGCCAAGTCGATCTGATTGAATGGCAGAATGAAAGCACAAACGACAGACTTGGGAACATACCCGTCCTCATAAAGCGACAAGTTCACTATCGAGTCGAGCGACATGTGTTTGCAACGCGGAAGTTTACATCTCTTCAGCCATGGAACATTCGTGCATTATCAACACAGTTTACAAAGCTGGGCATGTGCAGCACAAACAAACCCATTTGCACGACAACATTGAACAGAGTCATGTTTGGCTCAGAGCCACTTCCTCCATCGTTACAGCCACCACAGCCATCGCAACAGCAGCAGAAACAGCAACAACAGCAACAGTCGAATATGAAAGAAAACAGTCGGTATACAATTCTACAGCAGGATTTCACGTCTGTGTGGCGCTTCTACAACCTCAAGACACTGCATTTGGCATTGTGTCCATGCTCATCTGAAATGTATGGCTTTAATGACTTTACATCCGATCGATTGCCGTCACTCCAGTCTCTCATTATTGAAGTCAGCTGCAGCAAACACCACAAGCAGGTTACTACAGCTAACACATTGGAAGCAACACTCACCAGCATTTTTAGCAACTCTTGCTGGCCGCGATTGTCACACATTAGCTTCAGTTCTAAAGTCGCCAGTCACATCCAAGATGCTCTCGTTTCTTCACTCTACACAGCATCCGATGTCAGTACTCTCCCTCAACTAGCAGAACTCAAGCTGATCCTTGAAGACGCAGGCAGTGTCAACTCTGAGCTGTGTACTGTAGTGCTAGACAGCATAGCAGCTGCAGTTCCACATTTACGAAGGCTGTCTGTCAACTACGAATACCAGAGCAGTGCAAACGGAATGTCCATTATGCGTGGATTTGGCCAAGAATCGCTTATCGGCGGCATTGGAATGTCTCAGATGGAGATTTGGGCTCGCAATGCGGTGCCAATGAGATATCTGAGTACATTGAGCCTGGCTGGTGTTCAGACAATTGGATCTCGAGCCCTTGGCTACATTATACAACACTGTCCGAGATTGATTGTGCTGGAGCTGATTAACACCAAATTGAGCGGCCAGACTATTGATTCTGTGGCGGGAATGAACAGAGGAACAATCAAGTCATATTCAGTGAGAGAGATTCTCCTCAGACACAGAGGTGCTGAGATTGTGGGAGGCAGGCAGTTGATAAAGTTCCTCGGCTTCTTCCCATCATTGACAATGCTGCATTTGCATGACTATTACGAGATTTACAGCGACAAGATTGCCACTGCACTGCCTTCACTCGGTTTACTGACAGTTAATGGCAAGCGATACACTAGAAACCCTACTAGTTAAGTAATAACGAATCCTTAAAGATAATAATTAACGCTTACTGCTTAGGAGTTGGCTTGAGCAGACCCTTGAGGGCACTGACACCACTAGAGCCACCACGAGCTGGGCCAGATGATGGCTGAGTAGTGCGGGACGACGATGGTGGTGCGGCAGAGCTGGAAGCCGATGGAGCTGGGGCAGCAGCAGCAGCTGGAGCAGCAGCAGGAGCGGCAGCAGGGCGAGAGCCACGGAGACCAGCCAATACACTGGCACCACCAGAGCCACCACGAGCACTTGGTGGAACGTACTTGCCAGAGCCTGCAGCAGCCTTCTTCTCAGCCTCGCGAGCCTCGATGGATTCCTGGATCTTGCGCTGCTTCTCGGCAGCCTCATCCTGCTTGCGACGGAGCTCTTCCTGCTCCGCACGCTTGCGTTCCTCCTCAGCAGCCTCGGCGGCCAACTGGCGCTGGCGCTCTTCCTCGGCAGCCTTCTTCTCGGCCTCAATACGCTTCTTCTCCTCAACCTCTTCCTTAGTGCGGCGGTACTCCTCGAGACGCTGCTGCTTCTCTTCCTCAATGCGGCGGTTAGCCTCAACACGCTTGCGGGCAAACTCCTGGCCCATAGCCTCTTCACGGCGGCCCTTGAATGCGGAGTAGTCGCTCATCAGCTCGTTCATGCGCTTCTTGCGCTTGAGACCCTCCTCATGAGCCATGCGGGCTTGCTCCAGACGGGCACGCTCGCGCTCCTCGAAGGCCTTCTTGTCGTGAACCTTCTGGGCATTGTAATCCTCCTCAAGGAGTGGAATCTCAGCCTTGCGCATGACACGCTCAACGTGGTCGAGCTTCTTGGCAGTGGAGCGGATGCGAGTCTGGGTGTCATTGAGACCCTTCTGCATGTGCTGAATCTGGGTCATGCGGATGTCCTCCATCGACATGACACGCAGCTGCTCGTCCTCAAGAACGATACCAGTTTCGGCACGCAGCTTGTCGGCAAGCTCAACCTTCTGCTTGTGGCGAATGGCAGCAATCTCATCCTCACGGCGCTTCTCCTCGCGGCGTTTCATCTCTTCAGCAATGCGGCGCTGCTCTTCCTCAGCAACCTTCTGGGCAATGAGGGCATTCTGGCGAGCCTCCTCGCGCTCACGGCGAATCTGCAGAGTCTCGGCAATCTCCTTGCGGCGCTCAATGAGAGCCTTGCGGGCCAGGGCAGCCTTGTTCTCGGCAGCCATGGAGGAAATGGCCTTGGCAACGGCAGTGTCACGGACGGCACGGCGAGCCTCACGAGACTCCTTGGGCTCAATGGCACGAGTGACGCGGGTGAGGGACTCGGAGAGCTGGGCGAGGTGGCTGCGCATGAGATCGGACTGAGCAGCCTGCAGCTTGATGGTGGCGGCAGCGGCAGAGGAGCGAGTGGCCTCATGAACAACGAAGGCATCAGTGTCGAAGACAATCGAGTGCGAGTTGTGGTCAATGCGCAGAGCAAACTCACCACGGCGGACACCGTTGGCCAGCAGGCGCTCAACCTTGACGGCATCGTACTCGAATGGAGCTGGGAACTGGAGAAGGCGCTTGAGGTGGTCGAAGCGGATGACGGAGTAAACCTGCGACAGCTGCTGGACAAGACGGGTGGTAATGACGCGGTGGAGTGGCTGGACATAGCGGGCGAGCTCGGCATTGGACTCCTCGGCAAACTGGGAGAGAAGCGGGGCGAGGGTCTTGCTGATGGTCAGCGGGTTGAACTGCTCCTCGAGAACGACAAACAGGCGCTTGACCTCGTCGCGAACGTACTGGAGAGCACCGTTGTTGATAAGGTCAGAAATGAGCGAGGAACGAGTTGGGGCAGCAGACAGGTTCAGCAGGGTGGTCAGGCGCTGGGTCTTGTTGGCGCCGTTCTCAAGCTCTGGAGCAACAATGCCGGTGCTGGAGACACCGCCAATCGGGATGGCCAGGGTGGACAGAACGACGTTCTCGGCAATGCGCTGCAGACTGGCAGTGTTCTCCTCGGTGGCGTTCTTGGTGAGCTGGACCTTGGCGAAGGCGTAGTAGCGCTGGCAGGCAGCAGCAATGAACAGCTGGTTATCGCCAACGGTCAGGACCTTGGTGAGCTGCTCGTAGTAGCGGACGACGTGGGATGGACGGACAGCCTTCTTGACGGAGAGGGTGAACAGGTGGTGGATGTCCTCGAGGATACGGAAGGCATCCTGCCACAGCTCGAGCTGGGTGGCAACGTTCAGCTGCTCGAAGCGGAGCTCCAAATGGCGCTGGAAGGTAGCTGGCTCGGCCAGGTTGATGGAGTAGAGCAGACTGACCTGCTTGACGGTGGTGGCCAGGTGGTAGCGTTGCAGATCAACAAGGCGGTTGAACTCACGCTTGCGACTGAAGGTGGCGCAGAACTGGAGAGCCTTCAAGCTGACGGCGTGGTACAATACCTCAAGACGCGAGTTGTTGCGCAGCATCTCGAGAGCATTGCGATAAGCCTCCCACAGCATCGACAGGTGTGGAGTCAGGACGGCGCGGTCGGTACGGTCGCGGGCCTGGTCGCTGCTGACAGCGGACATGATAATCGACTCTGGCGTGGCAGCAGCCTCGAGATCCTCAACGAGGTCGAGAGCGAGCTGGTCGGCCTGCTTGCGAGCCTCGGCGACATTCTTTTCGATCAGCTCAATGAAATAGGTGACAACCTTCTCAATGGTCTGAACGTTGGAGTTCTGGGCGTAGTTGCGGTACTTGATGAGGGCCTTGAGGGCATCGCCGCCCTTCTTGAGCTCAACGCACAAGTCAAGGAAGCGCAGAACAACTGGCTCGAGACGGGTTGGGCCAACAGACGGCGGGTGGTGGGCCGTGATGATGGAGAACAGCAGGCTGTGCGCGGCGTTCTTATCGCCAACGGCAATGCACTCCTCAGCGCGCTTGATCGCGGCTTCCGGCGTAGTCAGAGCAGAAGACATGTTTTCAGTTCTAATCGGTGTGTAGTAGAATCGAGATCCAAAAAGACAGAAATGCGTTCTCTCTCTCTCTGCAGTTCACAGACTGACACACAGACACACAGATACATTTCACTCATTCCACTCTGTAAATTCCACACGATTTGAATAATCCAGGTGTTAAAACAGCCAAATTGAGATTGCATGATTGATTGATAATACGTGTTTACCACATTTGGTCGCGAAAACAACTGCACTAATGGCCCCAGTCCTCGCGCTCCTTGCAAACACTGCGAAGGATAGGTTACACAATACTGCGAAGCATAGATTGCAAAAACACTGCGAAAGGTAGATTGCAAAAATAAGTAAGCTGCTCACCTCATCTCACCTCATCTCACTTCACCTCACCTCGTTCGCTCGTTCGTTCGCTAGTTCGTCTTTTCAGCAGTAAATAACAGCAAGTTGCTCGACTCAGTGCCAAACAAGAAGCCTCTCCCCCTCACTCTTACATACGTCGAAATGCCAACATCACGAGGCAATGAAGAATTGGAACTTGGTTCTACTGCAGAGAATGCAATTACGGGTAACGAAGATCAAGAGAAAAAAGCAGGCTTTAAAGCTAAATTGAAATACGCTGAAGTAGCTTACATTCTTTTTGGATTTTTGGAAGATATAGTTGTACTGATGACATTTATAAAAGGCTCTAGGGACAAAAGAAACTATGGAGTTGCTTTATCGTATGTAGCACCGACTGTGTTTGTATTTGGTTTTGTGTGCTACGGTTGTTGCCATTTCATGTTCTTACCAATGGAGACTTTAATCATGATGGCTAGCTCATTACCTTTTCTGCGTGTTTTCAATCTCTATCTTGTTTTTAAAGGTATAGAGTTTAATACGTTTTCATTGTTCATTCAGCTGTTGTTATCTGCAACGATTCTCGAGTTCTTTATTATTGAAAAAGACATATACAAAACACAAATATATCAATGGATACTGTTGGGCATTGGTTTAGCATACAAAATTGTTATGTATTTCAATAACCTGAGAATGATAAGTAAAACAATAAAGGGATTCATAGGTTCTACGATTTCTAATCTTGTTATGTTGGCGATACTTCTTCTACTTACATTCCCACTAGTATATAACGTACAAAATATAATAAAATAGTATCAGTCATGAAATGCTCACTCCGTTATATTGGCCGAACCTTCAGACCCGTGTTTCAGTTTCGCGATCGGCCCGTCCTGATCATAAATACCCGCCACTTATTTAGACATTCATTGTTTTTTTATTTGAAAAAAGAGCACTTTTTCCTAGTAGATCCCATGTGTAGTGTTAGCAGTATGAGCGTGATGAAGGAAAAGGAAGAGTTCACATGTCCTCTCTATGTGGATGCATCACAATAACGTTTGTATGAAAGTAGCAGAGAAAGTCGGCAACCGGACTCAACAATGGTGAGTACTGGAGACGAGAGACAGCTACACGAGTGGCTCAGTCTTCGCGTTATTCACTGCATATTCTGCGAAAAGCGGGTTGCACAAATCTGCAAGTTGCTCATCTCAATCTTCTCCAACCCTGCTCTCACCTCATCTACTTTGTCGTTCCTCTCCTCAACAATATTCTTCGTATCAGCAATGAATATCAGCAAGTTGCCAAACAAGAAGCCGCGCTTTGATGAAGAGACTTTGGTTTGTGACAAGTATTGGCTGCCAACTGAGCTGATTGCGTATGTAATGAGGTTCTTCGACTTTCAACTTCGACTTCCACTTCGGCTTGTATCGAAGAAGTGGTATGTTGCTTATGATCTTTATCATCGCAACACATGGTTTAACGATGTTGGATATGTCTTTAATAAACCAGTGACGCGAAGACAATTCTTAAATGCATTTGTCACTTATGGCCGTCGGCTGCACTGTATGTTCATTCATACTTCAATTTTACGAGAGATACTGGATGTCGAACCGAACTTTGCTGACTTAATTCCAAATGTCATTTGGATTCGTTTAACAATAGATGATGGTTTCTCGAGCCAACGGTGGATGGGTGACTTTGTGGCGAAACTGAGCAAATTGAGAAAGATAGTCATCCGAGAATACGGATTCACAGCCGATGAACACCTGGCAGATGAAATGGATAAAGCTATTGCAGCCATTCCACGCCTTCGGGAAGTTAATCTCGGTGATGTCGATTTGGATTTGGATATCTTTCCAGGGCCAAATATGAAGGAGTGTGCAAGCCAAATAGTGGAGCTGAGGATGTCAATAGCAAACATTGAGCCTGAGTTGGTTGCCTCAACGTTCACAATGTTCAAGAGTGTTAGGCAGTTGGGACTTAGAGGAATCAGTGGTGTGGATGTTCTCAAAGAAGTCACAGAGATGATGATTGATGAAAAGAGCTTTCCGAAGCTGCAGGTTCTGGATGTGCGCAGTGAGTTCGATCTCTCTCATGCAGACCCGAGTGTCAATGAAGATGGAAGCAAGGTCACTGCTATGGATCTCTATTTGAAGATTTGTAGCATTCGCCGTCCACGATTTGATCTTTATGTTGGTTTCATTCTTGGTGCATGCTCAACGACTAATTCGGTGCTGATTGAGAAAGAGCGAGAGTTCGTTATCAGTTTGGGCAAGATCAGTGCTGAAGTGCTTTCATGGTTGGAACTCACACACCATACGCCGTCTGGTGATTACGATCCATTGACAACATTGTTCTACGAAAGTGTGCCGCGTTTCCCGAGACTGCTATATTTATATCCCCGAGTCTCTCCAACGGCTTCCACTGGACCACGGATCATTGAGGCTTTGAACAATCCGTTCTTGCTTCCTCACCTTGTTGAAACGATCTTTTATGTCGATGACATGCAGTCACCTGAGTGGAACGAAAATTATGATCCAGTTGACCCTTCCCGTGGAGTTGCTTTTTATGTTTATGAAAAACAGTACGAAGACGAAATGCGGATGATAAATGAAAATAACGATGGTGTCGTTCCATCGTCATTCTTATGTGATTGTGCCTGCCATAAAACAGATAAGCAATAGCCCTCATTATCACCTGTTTCATTCATCTTTTTCATCAAAATTATACTAATTGAACATGACTTTATTCGAAATAGTCAATTGTTTGGTTTGAGTGCCGAGACACAATTCCACAAATATTAGTGAAGATGACTTCGAGGTTGATTGCAGATCTGCTTGACGATCTAGTGAGATGTGCAACCGAGGCACGACGGCAGTACCATCAACAACAACAACAACAACAACAAGGATCGGTGGCAGTATTTGATTCAGTCGAGAGTGTGCTGCAGCTTTGTAACGAGCTCATATCAAATAGACCACCTGTGCTTTCATCCAAGCGCAAACGAAATGAGCCAAACAATGTAGAGGCATCGACTGCACCAAGGCGACCGACGTTCCACTCTGACAGCCAGGCTCTGGCATCACCAACACGGCAAAGACATGCAATGAACACATCATCTACAGTCTACACCACAGCCGGATGCTCGAGAGCTGAACCAACATCGCATCTACCTCGGAATCCGCTCACATTAGCACCAATTGTCATCAGCAATCCACCTCCTCCTCGGCATTTCCCAGCAGTCGGATCACCAATACTGAATGATGGAAGCAGTAAACTGTACTTTGGAGCTGTTTTGAGACCAAATGATGATATCGGAGTTGGGATGGCAAGAGAACAGCTGAGACGCCATTGCGAGCTACACCCGCCAGCTATTGATGATTACAATGTCATAGATTCTGTTCTTCGTGCTCTGTCGGCGTTTACTGTACGATCGACTTTGTATACACTGCCAGATGATATGCCATTGGAAGATGAAATCGACATCTTCAACACTCCATCCACTCCAGCTGCAAGTCCATCCACAGAGACGCAGTCCACAACAGCAACAACGACAACAACAGTCGCCATCTTAGAAGAGCAGCTACAGCTATTCATGAACGCACTGTGTAACAATCCAAATGCAGCTTTCCAGCCACGTGGCGGCGATCAACCCTCACCTGTACACTGTCGCTACAATGTAAAGAAAATCAACAGCAGCAAGGTGTCTGGCTCACTCCACAAGTTTGCCATTTATCCAACACCGTTCATTCACGCATTCCAACGGCATGTTACAGACCACTCGGCACCATCAGCACACGATCCAACTTCAAAGGCAGACTACCGACTTGTTCACACGTTTCTGCTTCAGCATGCTTGGTTTCAGCGGTACAATGATCACGGATCAAAGTGCAAATCGGAAGGCAAGTTGGTTTGGTATGTTCATGGTCGTTATTCTAATGAGACTGAGTCGTGGATATTCGAGCCAGTTCAACCACGCATCGTCTCATCCGTACCCACTTTGGTGAAATGTAGAGATGAGTTCAGTTGGAATGCGCAAATTGCTCATCCTCGTGTCCAGTCGACATCGCTGTATGTGAGTTTGCAATCGAGTAGTCTACCTGACTGGCTTAGAATTGAGGAAGACTCGCTTGTTGGACAAGTTCCTCAGGATGCAGCTGGTAAAGCTTCATTCACCGTCAATGTGCTTGTTTATGGCTCCAAATCGACTCCTGTACAAATACTTCCCGTGTCCTTTGATTTAACTATTCAGAGTTAGTGCAAATAGTATAACATTTAAAGAACAAAAACAAACAAACAATCGATCAATTAATGCGAATCGGATGGCTGCAAAGTGAATAGAGGCTGTGATTTCCAGCCCAGTACCTTGTGTTCCATGACAGACTCCAATGCCCACTCAGCAGACACTACAGGTGGTGGACGGCCAGCTTCTTCAATCCAGTCCAAGTCTCCAATCTTTGTGCGATGGCATACTAATCCAGTTTGCATCGATGCAATACCAGCCTCGCTGCCATCTGGTGAACCCGGAGGTCCTTCGGCAAGTACAATGTCGCACTCAGTCTGACCTTCGGATGCCGTCGTCGCTGAAGATGAATGCGAAGGATGGGGCACGATGGTTGCGCCAGCTGCATTCAAGATGGCATCCCATTGCGATCTGAATTTGCGAGATCCAACCACAGATATCTTCAAGCCACTCATGAAACCCTCTACAGCTCTAGTTGTTGGATGAATATTAGCCAGCTCATATTGCGCAGTATCAATTAACTGACCGGCTCGGGCACATGCTCTAATCCACTCAAATGATACACATCTGATGCCCAATGCAACTGCCATCAAGAACTTTGCAGTACGCACTCGATGTGGTGCAACCAAGATAATTGAATCTGTTACATTAATTGTCGGGTTTGAAGTTGATGCCGGAGCTGAACTTGACATAGTGAGTCTGTTCGAAGCTAGTTGCTGTCTCTTTGATTTTGGCATTGGCCGTTTTGAATAAGATTCCATGGCCGGGATGTCTGCAATGATTTTACCACCATTTCGTGCAATGTGAGCAGAGAGTGCAGCTTTGGTTCGTGTTGGATCAACTGGCAAATGTGCTGGTTCTCCAGATTGCTGCTGCAGTTGCTGTTGTTGTTGACTGCCAATAGTATTAAGGGTGGGAAATGTGAGCACAAATGCCAGTCCAGTGAACAAACGTTGGGCTTGAGCAGCTGGAGGTGGTCGTGCGCCGGGAGGAGTAAATATTGGCACGGCAGCCCTTGGATTTCGTGCGGCGATACTGTTGTTGCTGTTGTTCGATGTGGAAGATGCATTCGCTCTTCTCTTTTTGATGGCAGTTAACATTGTGGCCGTGATTGATACTCTGCTCAATGGGATAGTTTCCCGCAATGCCGATGAGTTCACTCCATTCTTCCTCGATATTACTGTAGAATTGCCACTTCTCATTGAATGAACTGCATTAGGTAGTTTCCATTCAACATCCACCACAAATTTAGATCCTGCCGTTGACGCTGCAGTTGATGTCGATGCTGATGCTGATGTCGATGAAATGTCATCATTATTTGCAGCCAAGCGTGGTTCTGAACGGGCAATAGCGGGCATTGACAAAGAACTCCATTCTCGAACTATTACACTAATTTTGTCGCCGTCTCGAATATCCAAATGTGCAATGTTTCGTGATTTACATGTTGCTCTTGTGCCATCATCAAACTTGACATCGCATGTAAATGTACTGCTATTGCCGGATGTTGTCACGACTCGAGAGACTGTGGCTGGATGATATGCTGGCATTTGATCTAATCTGGCCCATACTCTATCACCTGATCGGTATTGTCCCTCTGTCGCAGGTGTCACCGTTGTTGTCTGATTATCAGTAGCCACGCTGGATTCCGAAGTTGTCTCAATAGAATCTATGACTGAGGTAGCTGTGATAGTAGTGTTCCGAATCTCTGACTGATTTGAACGAGCTGGTGATGGCTGTCTTTGTATTTGCTGCTGTTGCTGCCGTTCCCGCTGAGATGGTGCGGACGGTCGTTGTTCATCTTCGAATGCTACTGACAGAGTCTTTCTCGCATTAGTTCCGCGTCTCTTCACTTTGAGTGCGGGTCTTTGTGGCATAACTTTCAAATACGGAGTCATCGACACTTGGCGAGGTGACATTATACCTGACATCACAAGTGTTCGACGCTGCTGAGTTGGAATCTTCAATGCCTTCGGTGTTCTCATAATAACTGGATCAGAGGCTGGCGTCGATGCTGCTGGCTGAACCGATTGAGACGACTGTGAAGAGGGAGGCGGAAGTGACATTAATGTTGACGTAGCTGATGTCGTCGATGTCGATGTTAATGCTGCTGCTGCTGGCTGTAAAGTCGACGAAGACCGAGAAGTGGATGGAATACCATCTAGAATTGACAGGATCCGTCTTCGTGGTCGTGTAACTGCTGTTGTAGGTGGGATTGCATTGTTACTGCTGCTGCTGCTGCTGTTGTCCAATGCTGATGGAGTCATTCTCAACATTGAGCTACCGGGTCGTATGGATGCACGAGAGTAAGCAGTCAACATCGATGTGCCAGCTGGTTTAAGTGGCCGTCGTTTAGCCACTGGAGTGCCACTTGTTGTAGGAATACGTACTGGATTTGACTGCGTTAACTGTTGATCTGATGGAGACTGGCCAATTTTAGCTGGAAGTGAAAAGCTCATTTCAGTTGGAGAGTTTGCACTTGACTCAAATACATCGTCTTCATCTGCTGTTTCTGGTGCTGCTGTTGTTGCTACAATTGCATCGCTGGCTATATCTGAAGGTAGTGGATCCATTGGAGGTGAACTGAGTAATCGAGAGTGATTCTGTAATTGTTGCTCAACTTCAGCAGTGTGAACGTCAATGTCCATTGGCTCAGGTGCTTGTGTCTCCATAATGGCTGATGGCAATCCAGCGCTGCGCAATTGTTCCAATCGACCTCTTTGATTTGTGTCAAAACTCTGTTCCTTTGATATCGCCACTGTCTTTGATTTGTTTCTACTTCCCAATCTACGTTTTACTGCAACTGGTGGCTGTGGCTGCAGCTGTGATTGTGACTGCTGTTGCATAATCATCTGATCAATCTTCTGAGTATCCAGTGAATCCAGAGTGTCAAATGAGACATCTGCATCCACATTTTCACTTGTGCCGGTGTATTGAGTCTCCAATGCGAGTATTCTCGGTCCAGTTTCAGGCACAAATTGATTGTTAACGTTCTGATCAACATGCGGTGTCTCTGCAATTTCACTGGGAATCTGTCTGTTCTTGTTCTGTTGTTTAGATTGTGGCGTTTCTGCCATCTCCATCTCTGCAGCTGAATCATTGTGAACTGGCTGTGATTCTGGAATAGGAGCCGGTGATTCTGCAACGGATAACTGTCGCAATACTCGATTCACTCCTCCACCAGCAACAGCCATGTTAACCAATGGTGTCTCTGCAACCGATGGTTGTGTATTATTAAACGGAACTCTTATGACAGACTCTGGCACGTCATCTAAATCATCCACAGCAGATGGCTCTCTTGTTGGTGCCAAATGTTGCTGCTGCTGCTGTTGTTGCTGTAAGATTGAATCTCTTTTCACATCATTGTTATCCAGTAAGTCAACCATCTCCGGCTGAGATGACATTACAATGGATGACATTCCAGCATCACTGAATCTATTCAAATGGTCCACATATTGACTTGGCCCAATAAACGTAGAGTCTTCTCCATAATCTGCATTAATATCATCATCACTATCAGAGTAGTTGACTGCTGAGTCATCTCTAATTAATCTTTTGGATGGATGTTTGTATTCAACATCGCTTTCAGCCACACTGTCCATTTCGCTATCCTCAACCTGACTCTCATTGACATCACCTTCTTCATCTTCGTGATCATTGTCATTGCCATTGTCAGAATATGGATTATCCAGTTCAAGCACACTTGGATCAATCATTGAATATCCTCCAAATCTGCCACTTTGACTCGGCTGCGTTCCAGCAATACATTCGTCACTCTCATAGCCATCATCATCTGCATGGTCTGAATCATCATCTGCAGTGTCATCTGCATTCTCGTTTACATTGCTCTGTACTGCGGAAGCTGGCTGTCGCTGTGGCGGTGGAAGAAGAAGAGACTGTTCTGCTGGTTTAACATCTCGTTTACGCTTTCTGTTGCCATCATTTGACTGCTGAGTAGTTGAAGTAGACAGAATGTGCAATGAGCCAGGTGTAACTTCGCTGAACGATGCACCCCATGCTGACAATGGCTGAGCTGCCTGACTTTCTCCACTGCGACCTCGGCTGTGATTACGGTTAACTGGAACTGCGCGATTGCTGTCCAACAAAGCATCTGTGAGGTTCTTCAGCTGTTGCGTAACTGAGCCTGCACGGGGCTGTCGATGAGGAGGCATCACCTTCGTCTGTGACGCAGTAAGAGAAAGGGCACACAACAAGTGAGTGTTATTCTTTCTTTCTTTGTGTGTTTGTTTGTGTACAAGTTTGGCGATTCTTCGTTCTGTTTCTCTGTGAGTGACAGGAACGCACTCTTATCACATTCACATAAAGCACGACTAAAGTTATTAAAAAGTAAGATGATGTTACTCAGTTAGTCCCCATTGTGCAGGGTTGCCGTGGTTATCGAGAATGCCAGCACGATGATACACTGTGCGCGCTCGAATGTAATAGTCAATCTCCTTTGTAGAATCAATGTACTCTTTGATTATCTCTTCACGCTTCTTCTTCAAATCGTTTAACATTGCATCCAGCTTCTCATCTGTGCCAGCGTACATCTTGGTCAGTGCATCATCCAGCTCAGCAGTTGATCTCTCCAGTGCCAAGCACGCCTGATACCGACGCTCGTATGATTTTGCTCGCTTTCCATCTGTATCTGGTCCACTCATGTGTGCATCCAAATCACTGGCGTCATCGTCATCAACAGCAGTCTTCTCAGCACGCACTTTTGCAATGATGCCATCACATTCACCACCCATTTCTTTTGGAACATATTTCAAATCTACGAATTCGGACAACTCTTCAGCAGTATCAATGAATCTAGCTATATTCGCAATCTTGTTTGGCAACAGCGGTTTAATCACTTTCCATACTCCATTAAACACCCATGGCGCCTTATACATCACAATGCACCCCATCGATTCTGGATAGTACGACAATATGTACTCTAATAGCATATGATACAGGTTGAAATCCGCATTCTTGATGGAGAATCCACTCATGTCACAGATAATGAGTGAAGTTTCGCCTGGGGATTTCAAGAAGAGTCGAGCAGTTTCTGTTTGATATATCACCCACCGCTTGAGTTCTTCTGAAGTTTGAGCCATGAAGCTGTGCTTCTTGATATGAAAATAGCAGACAGGCCGATCAAATCGATCGTAGCCTTGGACGTAGCCGAACCATTTGCTGAAGAGCTCAGGCTTGGTGCAAGATGAGCCAACGTACACGATGCCTGCAATGTCGTTCTCGATTCTCCACTTGGATACGTTTATCAGCATGGTTTCTGCCTTGCCAACATTCCAGTCACTGGCACGCAGATAGCGCAAAAGAATGCCATCGGGATGCTCAAACAACGCGAAAGTGTGCGCAACTTGGCGATATGTTGATGGGCGAACTGCAAATGCGTCATACGTTGGCTGGCCTGACCAAAACTGTTCGACTGGTGAGGTAGAGAGGGTAGAGTTTGTGCTGGCGCGAGCTGCGAGTCGCTTTCGGAGCTCGTGCAGACTGCGCTCTTGCTGTGGAGTCAAGTTGGGCAGATATCCAGTCAGCGATGGGTCTGGAAACACGCCGAAGCGACTGTGTTTGTCGATACTCTTTGTCATTACTATCAAGGGAGAGAGAAAGATAGAAAGGATAGAAAACAAGTAGTGGAGTGAGTTGCTGTATTGGTGAGAGGTGAGAGGGAGAGAGGATAAGGAGTGATAGCAAGCAGTATGAATTGTGGTGGGAAACATATAATCAAGGAGACATTCCCTCTCCTCACTCACTTACCTGATTTGTACTGCCTCCACTCTCATGCACATTGTGTGTATTAATAATGACTTTTAAATTAGGCTTTAATGAGGAATGGGGGAAACAACAGGAATGAATTAGGATACTCATGTCTTTTATTTGAAGTGCGATCTATTCACCTCCAGTTGTACAGTGAGCTGCTGATTCTTTGCGCTAAACGGCTCACCAACCAACTTCAGCTCAGCAATGCGCTCGTATGGCATCAACGACTGCTTCTCAGCCAGCTCGTCCAAATCCTTCTTCACTCGCCCAATCACCTTCTCATTTGTTTCGATGGTCTTGATGTTGTACGCAGTGTTGGTATCCTTCGCCCATGAATACACGGCATAGCGACGTGGATACACTGTGGCAATCAATCCACGGGACTGCTGCTGCTGCTTGGCTGGATACGTGAGAACAATCTGCTGGACAAAGTTAGAGTCGCGATAAATGTTCTCGAGACGCTCCAACGCAATGAACTCAGTGGCGTTTTTGTTGGCAGGGATGATGCTGGTGCCAATGGTGCCCAGAATGCGGATTGTGCGGTCAGGCAAGAATGTGGCCAGGAAGTTCGTCTTCAGATAGCCATCAGATGTAAACTCGAGGTCAGCTGATTTGCCAGACAAATTCTGTGGCAAAACAACGGATGGGCCAGATATGCAGAGTTGACCGCGGGGATTTGGCTCGTCTTCGGCAGTGCTGTTGGTGACCTGATCATCAATCAACTTGACCTGAACCGATGGCAGCACTGCACCCATGTGCTCACCGCAGCGATTGTACGAGTAATCATAGAACATGCCCAAAGACAACGCACCGGACGAGGCAGCTGGTCCAAACAATGGCAGCACTTGGCACGCCAGCATTGCACGCAGATACTCGGCAGTTGGCCCATGAACAGCGTTACCACTGGCGAAAATCACACGTGTAGCACCACCAAGAGCAGAGCGATAATGGCGGAAGAAGAGGAAATCACCCAATGCAAACCAGCTCGGCAAACGACCCTCATTGCGAAGGGCAGACAAGCGGCCAGGGAACGTCCATTCAAACAACTTGCGCTCGGCAGTAGCCATCTTCTCAGTTTGAGTGCGCAGAGTGGCGGCCAGAGTGTGGAAGGCATCGGTTGGAGCGTGAATGATGGTTGGAGAGAGTTCATAGGCATCGTCAAACATGTCAATGGCATCCTCGGTACGAGCAATGGCAACGGACGCACCTTGGATCAAATGAACCAGAACGAGAACGAGCAAGGTTGGATCGGCTAATGAAGTCAAAGCGAGCAGCTTGTCATCTGGGCCGATGCGCTTGTCATGCGGGAATGTCGATGTCACAGCACTTGCAGCCGAAACAAGATTTCCGTGAGTCAATGCAACACTGGACACATTTCCACTCTCAACATTCAAGCAGTGGACAACGGCAACCGAGCTGGCTGTAACCTGCAACGCACGCGCTTCATCAACACCAGATCCACCTGAAACCAGCTCGCTAAACAGCTTCTGATCTGCCGACTTGAGTTCCTTAATCGGCAGAACCAGCATGCCACTGGGGCCAGATGCCTTTTGTGGAGTGACAATGGCAACATGTTGCACAAGACTGCTCAACTGTTTAGCCAAAGCGCCGCCGTTGCTCGTAATCCGATCCTGGGAAATTACAATTGCCGAGGCACCCGTGTGCTTGAGCACAGCAATCACATTGGCATCGGACAAGCTCGGGAAAATTGGAACAACCGGCACACCCAGCCGAGCACAAGCCAAGAACGTCGCAATCCACTCGGCAGCATTTGTGTTGTCAAGCAAAATGGCCAAACGCGTAGATTCGGTTGGGTGAAGCCAGGCATCCAGTGTGGATGTAAGCGAGGCAACTTGGGTAGCAAGAGTCTGATAGCTAACATTGATAAAGTCGAGAGGCTCTGGACGTTCAGCTGGATTGCTCGCAGCTGCAGGAGCGGGAGCAGAAGCAGAAGTAGCAGGAGCAGAGGCAGCAGCAGAAGCAGCAGGAGCAGCGACTTCATCCTTCTTTGGGGATTCAGGACGATACTGAACGGCGACTTGCTTCTCACTCTTGTTTCCAAGCAGACGCAAGGCATTCGAGAACAGTGCATCCACCGTGGTCAAGATACTCTTTTGGTAAACACCACCAGACGCAGCAGCATTGCGTGCAAAGCTTGGATGAATCAAGCCGGGCAGCACTGGTCCAATCAATTCGGTACCATGAGGAGCAATCTTGGAACGATACACGGCTGTTTCACCGGGGTAGCGGGTTTGGGCAACGTCGGCCTGGTTGTTGAGCAGAAGTGGATGGACGTCGGGTTGGCGCGAAGATGACGCGTAGAAATGGGCAAGCGACAGCAAGAGAATCAAGGCGAGCAGGCCGAAAGACAGCAAGTCAAGCTGCAAGCCGGCAGCGACTAAGCCATCTGAACTACCAGTAACTGTGTCCATCACCAGTCGTGTAAGAATAAGAAAAGAAATACTGGAAGAGAGAGTGTGTGTATGTATGTGTGTGGTCGTGTTGAAGGAGTGTGAACGATAAGAACACAAACAGCAACAAAAGCAACAACGCCAGGAAAAAAGGCAGGTGAGGCGGACCTTATTTCAGGACCAGCACAGCCTCTCGTTTCAAGCAAGATAGCACGCCTTGCACAGAGAAGTGCTGCCCATTTTTTTTCGCCACGTTTCGCTGTCACATTTCGGACACATGATTGTCAAAAATGCCTGAGATAACCACAAACAGAATACGAGAGCGTTATCTCTGCCACTTCAATGCCTTGACTAATGGACGTTGTGCGTTGACCTGGTAGATATTACTAGCAACTGGATAGTTGACACCAGATCCGACGATTTAACAACGGAAGAAGCATGAGAGTTCATTCAATGGTCTAGATATCGAGGACATGATGAATGACACAGGTGATTATAAAGGCAATTAGTTATGAGTTTAATGACAGGTTCA
>MU602682.1:9421-22475 GCA_025201865.1 Ramicandelaber brevisporus | reverse complement strand
GATGTCAATCTAATTCTCAACAGTGATATCACCGTAGAGATATGGAATGTTATTATGAATACAGCACATTGGACATCTATATTCAGTAAGAGTGTTAATTTGATCCATTGGGATCGCAACACAGTTCACATGATAGTGGCCATAGCAATAATTGCATCTGATCATTGGACCGAGCTCTGGGAGATTTGGCTGATTGCAGATGCAGTGCAATGCAAGTTGCTGCTGTGGCTGTGGCTGTGGCTGTGGCTGTGGTGGCTGTGGTGGCTGTTGCATATACATTTGCTGTTGTGGCTGCTGTTGCTGTGGAACTTGAGGCTGAGCTTGAGGCATCATTTGATACTGAACAGCTGGTTGCTGTGGCTGTTGCTGCTGGAAGTATGGATCAGCCAATGGAGGAGCTTGCATCTGCATCTGTGGTTGTGGCTGTGCATATGTAGTAACATACTGCATCTGATGCTGCTGCTGTACCTGCTGTACTTGTTGTACCTGTTGCTGTTGCTGATAATATTGTGCTTGTTGCATTTGTTGCTGCTGTGCTTGCTGTTGTTGCTGTTGTTGAAGTTGCAATTGCTGGGCTTGCTGCTGCTGTCTTGCTTCATATTCTACACGTCTAGTAATCATGGTTCTTAGAGCCTCTCTCAAGAATGCATCGTGAGCACCAATGTTAACCTCAATAGCCTCGGATGCCATCAAAAATCTCCTGGCTCGATTTTCATGCTTCCGTGCAGCATCCACATTATCATCAATTAATGGAATTGGCTCTTGCAAGAAATCACCAACTGACTTCACAAAGGCATTCACAGTCATTACCACATTGCATAGTAAATCCAATTCAGGCATCAATAAAGGCAACAACTGGCCTTCTTTGGCAATGCGATACACATCCTCAAAGGCAGGACGCAATGTGAAATGAGGAATGGGTTTGTCTAAATCGCACATTGGACACACCCAGAATGACCCAATCATTTCTTTATACTGCTTCATTTTGGTATCCAAACATGTGATAATGTGATAGCGTTCTCCACACGATGCACACTGCGTAACATGTCCATGCTCTGCTCTGCGACACAAACAGATTGGGCTATCTGGATTAGTAGTTGGCTCAGTGTAAATTGCAGATTTAGAGTGATCCAGTAAGATACGCTTTACATCCTGCTCAATATCGGTGATTGCCTGAGTAAATTTACGCTGCACATTTTTGCGTAGGAACAACAACTTTGCAGTCAGCAACCAGTTCTCAAACAAGGTGCGGATTTGACGCAGCTCAGCAACCTGAGGAGTGCATAGCTGCTGCGTACGCAGTAATTCCAAGCTACACAGAGAGTCATATTCCATTGGAGTTGGTCTGAGAGTTACAACTGGTGCCTTTGTACGCGCCATAAAATCTGCAATCTTTGTCTGAACTTCTTCAATTACATTCAGTTTGCCTTGGAATACACTGTAATAGCGAGGCTCAACCAAATACTGTTTGCTCTGCTGCATCATTGAATGAAGTGGACGTAGATCCATAATTGGCTGGCGGAATAGTTCATCAGCCTGGCGATCCCACTCTCCAACCAATTCACGAACTCGGCGCAGCCCATAGAATCTCTCCTGATTGCGTGGATTGATGTTGCCTCCTTCCAAAATGGCACTCAGCAAGTCAACCATTGTTGCAAATGTCATTTGAGTTCCACTTCTACGGAATTCATTCTGATAATCATCAACGCGCGAAATCCACATCAAATCGGTCTGGAGAGATTCAAGAGTAGCCAACTCATCTATTGTGACATGTGCGTCTCTAGCTTCCAGCAGCAAATCAGAGATGAGAGTGAGACTGTCGCTATGAGATATAATGGGCGAGACTGGTCCAGTGACAGGAACAGACTGGCCAGAAGCTGCAGCAACTACACTGGCGTCAGCATCCGAGATAATCTTCTGAGCCTTTTGTTGCAACTGAGTCAAGTACGAATCCACATGATGCAGCTTGGCAGCTTCTGGAGAATCAAAGAACAATGCCTCAGATTCGCTCAGCAATTTCTTGACTTCATCCAGCGAGACTGGATCAGGATGACGAGCCGTTGACTGTTCATTACCAGCAGAGCGGCGATGGTGAGAACGAGTGCCTGAGCTAACTCCATCAAATGCACCAGCAGAGCGATTGCCATTGATATTACTGTTACTATTGCTATCAAAGTTTGATGGAATAAATACAGCGGAAACCAAATCAGAAGTTCTGCGAGTCCAATCCTCACATGATTTGACAAAATTAGCCAGTGAACGAATATCAGCAAGCACACTCTCTCCACCAGCGATTCCTTCAGGGATGCGCGGCAATTTATCCGCTTCAGAAAGTAATGACTTCAGTGTACTCAGTTGTGGTCCATTGCTGAATGAAGAGGAGGAAGCACCAGTAGCGGTAGCAGCAGCAGTAGCAGCAGCATTAATAGCAGTAGATTGCATTATTGAGCGAAATTTCTTTTGCCATTCAAAAGGGCGAGATGCACCATCTGAAGCCACTCTTACAATATCCTTCAACTCCTCATCCATGAAGCGTAAACGAAGTGAGCGGTGATGAACTGAGCAGTTGCATAAGTCATCATAATGGCGTAAACATACAATACGATCAGCAGTGCATGAACAGGTGATTGCAGACAGATAAGAGTATGTTTTACATTTTATACACTGATATTCTTCTTCACGCACATCATGGTCTAAAATAGATTCATTGATATTCGGATACTGACTTCTAATGCGATTTCTATCCTCTAACTCACGCTTTAGTAGTTTATCAAGAGCTCCACTTAACCACAGTGCACCAGTCGATTGATTTGCAGCTTCAACATTTTGAGCAATGTTCATCAACAACTCATCGTGAGAGAATACAGGCTGCTTGCTAAATTCTCTGTAACGCTCAGCACACTCTACTCCATATGGTTCCCAATCAGGCAATGCAAAGTTAACAGCCTCGTTGAAGTTCAGTCCATGATTGAATCCAGCGTGGAAAGCCTGGGGGAAAGTAACCACGTACTGACCTGGTCTCTGATCTAAGGCAACCACTCGAACGCCATTATCCTTTAGTATCTGAGGAGATAGCAGTGTGACCAACTGGAAGAGTAAATCAGGTTGCTTCTTAAACAAATCAGGCATTGCTTTTCTCATGGCTTCATCAAACTTGCCTGCATCTGAGCCAGGAACTCCATACCACGTTTTGGTATCTCCAAAATGCATATAGTTGATAGAGTACGTATAATGATCCTCATTGTGCCAGCAGAATGTAGAGAAGCACATTCCAACATACAACCAGGGATTCATCATTCCACTGACATCTCCTTTGATGTGAGCAAACAGTGATCCAGGCAGAACTGGCATTACATTCAAGTTCCACGGATGGATGGAATATGGATCGAGAGGATCTCTCTCTGTAGTTGGAAAGCCGCTTCCATGATGAGTCGAATGCAAATCTGCTCCATATTCAACTTCAACATTTTCATGAACAGCCGATGACAATCTCCAAAACTCACGTTCAACGACATGTTCTGGCACAACTCCTTCAATTGGATCACTCTCGGGATACTTGTTTCCACCAGAATTCTTCAAATTGGATGTGGCCTCTTCATAATATTTGGCAAAATAGCGCTTCTTAAATTCATTGCACTTCTTCTGGAACTGCATCAAAGTATACTCACCTCCATCTTCAAATCCAAAGTCCACTCCAGTGTCTCTAATGCAGCTCTCGCAGTGGAATTCTGACAGTTTGTTATTTGATGGCACTTTGGTTCCAGATGGGAGACATTTCAAATGGAATCCCTTCTCACACGAATCACACTCTATTATTTTATCATTTTTGCCAACATTGCCTTCATCACAAACACTGCAAACCACGTTACTACTACTATTACTAGTACCACTGTTAACATTGTTTGATGGCACGTTCACTGAAGCAGTCTCATCCAAATCCATTGCATCCCCACTGCCATTGGTTAGTGCCGATGAGGTTCGCTTAACACTGTTTGCATTACGAATTGGACGAGTCGATACTGCAGCTGGCGAGTTATTGATGTCGAGTGAAGAGGTTTCATCATCCTCATCAGAATATTCCTTCTCAACATATGTTGGATTCCTGCGCTGACGCTTCTCACGTTGAACAGTCGGTGTGCTTGCTGCTGCTGCTGCTGCTGCTGATGATCTAGTGACTCTGTTCTGGCTGCCACGAGGTCTGCCTGGCCCTCTCCTAGTCACTGGTGTGTCTGTATTGGCTGATGACTGACCATCAACAGCTGCGGATGCACCACTATCATCATTGGCCACAGATGGAGCGGCTGATGTAGACGGCTCATCCAAATCCATACCAGCACCAGTATCTGCATCTGCATCGTCGTCATTATCATCGTCATCAGCAGCAGCAACGGCAGTAGGAAGAGCCACAGTGTCATCCGGCTGTGAAGAAGTACCAGCAGTGGTGCCATTCTTGTCGGCCACCTGGGAGGCGGATGTAGAAGCAGTAGCAGCAGCCGCCGCAGTTGATGATTTGACAGTGAGCTTAATCTTCTTCAAGGTTGGAGTAACAGTTGGAGCCTGTTTCTTCGACAGTGACTCAGGCACAGCATCCATCAGACCATCAGCTGATCCATGATTCTGCAAATACTGCTCAAATGGCAGAATGACACGCTGATACGCAGATTTCAAGCCATTACTCATTGAAGTGCATGATTTACGCTGATAACCCATGTCTCTGCCAATTGCTGCCCACTGCTTCTTTCCATTGACCACGTCAAATCCGCCTCGTTCTTGCACTTCCTTACGAAGCTTAAATAAATCAATGGGACGATGATCCAAATGGGGCAGTCTGCCAATGGGAGTGCCATTCATTGCGTGGAACTTTTGCAGCTGCTCCAGAAAGTTGAGAGTGGAACGAGTCTTGCCTTCGAGTGAATTCAAATGCTGAATGCGAGTGTGGAATCTGAATCGAGCAGTGTCAATTGAGAATGGCGGCTGGAATCCTTCAGGTGGAACAATCTTGCAAATTCCATATTGCTCAGCTTCCGCACGGATCTTACTAATATACTCGAGTGGATCAGCAAACTCTTCAACTGTTGGATAGTACGTTGGCGCAGTTTCTAGTCCAAACAGACGCTTAGACTCTGGCGCTGCTGATGTTGCTGTTACTGCTTCTGGCTTATCTTTGGAAGCTGCAGGTAGAGGAGAAGTGCCACGTGAGGTTGGTGTCAGTGGCATTGACTGATACTGATCGTCTCCACTCGCTGGTGCTGGTTTTGTATCAACTGCTGCTGCAGTGGTGGTGGTAGAGCCATTCATTGATCCAGTAGCATTTGCTGATGCAGTAGCTGAGGTGTTGGAATCAGTGCTCGTAGCCTGCACGCCGTCTACATTTGCACCTGACTGCTGCTGCTGTTGTTGTTGTTGTTGACGAGAAGCGGGCTCTGGAGTTGGAGGCACTGCATCCTTGGGCTGCCAATGCGCAAGGGCTGGTGGTGGGCAATAGGGCGGATCATTGTGTGGGTACGTGGTGCGCACTGATTTGAAATCAAATGGTTTCGATGTAGCTTGGCGACCATCTGGCCCAATGAGCACTGCTGATGCTGTGGCAACTGCCGAGGCTGCTGTAGCCTGCAACTGCTGTGGATTGATACGCTTCATCGAAAGCAATAGAAAAGAAAAGAAACTGTGTAAGTGAGTTGTAAGTATAGAATGTGGAAGAAGAAAGTGAAAAAGAAACAACGAAAGAAGAGGGGATATGAGAGGAAGAGTTCAAATGTTCAAAGCCTGTGGGTGTCTGCCTGTCTGTCTTTCTGTCTGTTTTTGTTTTTTCCCTGATGTGAAATGTGGTATTTGAATGCGAATGAGTGGGTGGATGGGTTGCGTGTCGTCGATGTGTGTGTTGGTTGGGGAGAGAGACAGAGTTGTTGCTGTTATTGCTGGCTGTTGTCGTTGTCGTTGTGCAACGAAGAATAGAGTTTGATAGCGAGCTCTTTCTCGAATATATTGACGACGGCAACTACAACTGCGACTGCGACTGCGATCTTTTTATTACACGGAGCTTCGTTAATCACAAGCCGTGTAAGCTAATCGCAGTGTTGTTTATGGAGCTCTCTTTTTGTGAGAGGAACAGCAGACTCACGATGAGCTCGCAGAAGCTGTAAACAACAGTGGGAATAGAGTAAAGGCAGCAACAACAACAAAAGCAATCCACAGCAACAAGCAATATCTACTACAACAAAAACAACAGCAATGAAACAGACACAAATGTATGTGGTGGGATAATGCGAGTGGATGGGATGAGATGGATATGTTGTTGGATGTTGATTTGGAGCGAAAGGCAAAGTAGCAAGCGAGCGAGCAATGCGAGGGAATGGAATGTTGTGTGTGTGCAAAAAAAAAATTTGCGTCCAAAATCGGAGGCTGTTGCTGGCTGGATTGAGGAGATCGACGGCCAGTAAAACAGAGGGAGAGAGAGAGAGACAGAGAGAGAGAGAGAGAGAAAAGATGAGACTTGAACAAAAGAATGAAAAAAGAATGAAAAAATATAGGGAAGACGTCAATGCTGAGATCCACAAGCCTCACGCTAATATATATAGAGTGCTCGAGCGTCACATCGACATTTGAGTCTTGCACACAAAAGGAATGCTCATCAATACAGCATCTTATAAAAATAAAAAAAATAGAAAGTGCTCATTTATTTATTTTTCAATGAGAGCAATCATTTCAAAAGGAAAGAAAGCAAACTGAGCAAAACAGAGCAAGTGACAAAACGGATGTACAGTTCCGCGGCGTGAGTGTGTCCAGACTTTTCTTTTTTGACTTTTGCCAGTGTTGATCCCTTTTCTTTTTTTTACTTGTGCAAGTCATCAGCAAGCCGGACCAGTGCACCGAGAACAAACAACAAAAGAAAGCCACATGACTTCCGGAGGAGCTACAGAGCAAGGCCGCCCGCCTTGGTACGACAACAATGGCCAGAACCGCCCTGTTTACATTGTCGGTATTGCCGGAGGTAGCGCCAGTGGCAAGACTTGCGTTGCCGAGCGCATTGTCAAGCACCTCGGCGTGCGCTGGGTGGTCATCTTGAGCATGGACTCCTTCTACCGCCCATTGACTCCTGAGCAGAGCAAGCAGGCCTTTGCCAACAACTACGACTTTGACAGACCCGACGCCTTCGACTACGACGCTCTGTTCGAGACTCTCCTGAAGCTCAAGAAGGGCGAGGCGGTGGATGTGCCCGTGTATGACTTCTCGAAGCATGCTCGGTCCACCGACCAGGTGCAGGCAGTGTACGGTGCGACGGTTGTGGCATTTGAGGGCATCTTTGCGCTGTACGATGCCAAAGTGCGTGAGTTGATGGATCTGTGTGTGTTTGTTGATACGGACAGCGATTTGCGCCTGGCGAGAAGACTGATCCGAGACTGTACTCAGCGTGGCCGCGATCCGGAGGGTGTCATTCAGCAGTATAAGCGGTTCGTGAAGCCCAACCATGACCAGTTCATTCAGCCGACCATGGCTCACGCCGATATCATTATTCCACGCGGTCTGGATAACACAATTGCGATTGATGTTGTCACGCAGCACATTAGACGCCAGCTCGCCGAGCGCCATTGCGATAACCGCAGCATTCTGGCATCTGAGCAGATTGCTCCAGGCACGCCACTCCCACCAAATGTCGTGGTCTTGGAACAGACACCACAGCTGCTCGCCATCCACACCAAGATCCGTGAAGCCAGCTGCTCCCGCGACGATTTCATCTTCTACGCCGACCGCCTGTCTCGGCTAGTCATCGAGCGCGGCTTGTCCGAACTGCCATATGAGGATATCACCGTTACCACGCCAGTCGATGTCGAGTACAAGGGCTCTCGCCTCGCCACCACTCCAAGCGTCGTCACTGTTGTGCGCTCTGGTGCACCGATGGAGATTGCTGCTCGCCAGGTGCTGGCCGACGTTCCGCTGGGCAAGGTTCTCATCCAATCCTCTCCTGTAACCGGAGAGCCACGGTTCCACTACAAGAAGCTGCCGCGCAAGATTTCGGAAAGCCCCGTTCTGCTGCTTGATGCCACACTTGGCACTGGCGCAGCTGCCATGATGGCCATTCGTGTGCTGCTGGATCATGGAGTTGGCGAGGATAGAATCATCTTCATGTGCCTGCTGGCAACACAGCTCGGCATCCATACAATCAAGCGTGCATTCCCAAAGGTGAAGATTGTGACATCTGCCGTTGATGCTGGTCTGACCAGCGGCACCCTTATGATTGAGCCTGGAATGGGTCCATTTGCCTCTCGCTACTTTGGCACCGCTGACTAATTAACCATCGTTGTCTCCTTTCCCCCATTTCGTTATGCTCACACTGTTTATTACAAACACATTAAAACAAAACAAGACAGTATTTAAAAAAAATAGACATAGACTGGTATCTAGGGCTCAAAGGTGTATAAATTTTATGCAGCGACAGCTTCAGACTGCGCTTGCTCTTCTTGATCGGCCATTGCTTTGGCGATGCGCTTCTTTTCACGTTTGTCCATGTGACTCTCGCAAACAACCTCGAGCTGCGTCGAATTGACATCCAGAGTCTCGCCGTCTTGGGTAGCTTGCTGCTTAGCATCCTTCGATGCCTGGCGGCAGCACTGACGGCAGCTGTGACGCGCACAGTCCTTACCTGCAATGTGATGTTGACATACAATGCACTTGTTGACTGTTGGCTTGCTCTTGGCCTTGGCAGCTGCGACACGTTCCTTATGGCTCATGACTGTGCCGTCGGTATCTGATGTGCGCGAACGCTTGGCAGCTTCGGTATTATCACCACCAGCGGCTTCTTCGGCAGCACGCTTACTCGACTCAACTGCTGCATCGTTGTCTGGCTCAACCGAGTCCTTGGCAGTGTCCTTCTTCTGGAAGTGCTGCGGTGGAAGTGGAGGTCTAATGTACGGCTGACATCTCCAATGAGGAATCACTCTTTTGACACCATCCTCGCCCATTGGCCAGTGATGTTCTGGCACATCTGGGCTACCATCATCGCCAGCCGTCTTCATCTCTTCCCTCAGTCGTGCATCCAGCTGCTCAACGACGCCGGCAAAGCCATCTGGTCCAACTCTTCCCAGCTTTTCACGGATATCTGTGTGGATCGACAGTGCTGGCAGCAATAACTTGAACATGTGCGCACGAATGTGAGGCAAAATAGTCGGATACGCTGTGTTCACTGCATCTTCTGCGTTTCCTTGATCCTTTGGCTTGGCAAATCCAGCAATCTCCAAATACTCGCGAGCAATGTCGGTGATCACTGGATTCTTCTTGACAAACACAGCCGGATTACACAGGTGTGTTTCGCTCACCATGGCACCATCCGCTCCCGTCGCCTCAATCGCTCTGTCAATATCGTTTCCATACAAAATATTGCCGTTGCTGAGCATTGGAATCTTGACGACTTCTCTCACTCTCTTGATCTGTGCCCAATCTGCCAATCCAGTGTTGTGACCTTTTTGCTCGCGAGTGCGGCCATGAACAGTCAGCATTTGGCATCCAGCAGCCTCAATCATTTTCGCGTAAGCTACAGTGCGCTCTGGGTCCGGAAACACTCGAATCTTGCAAGTTACCGGAATGTCAAGATGCTCGTTCAGTGTGGAAACCATCTTGGCAATCAACTCCCATTCATCTTGCAAGAACGAGCCGTAGCGGCCGCGCTTGGCAATACCCTGTGGACATCCCAGGTTAATGTCAACAGCGTCGCAATGGTCCTGAACCATGAGAGCAGCCTTCAGCAAAATGTCGGCGTCATTTGCACAGAACTGAACCACGAGTGGACGGTCTAGTTTGGCGCAGGTTGACCAGACGTCGCGGCGATACTGCTCGTTTTGTGGCTCGGTGAACATGCGTGCATGGAACATGGGTGTGTAGCAGAGCTGAGCGCCGTAGCGACGAGCGAGAATGCGCCAGGGCAGCTCACTCTGGTCAACCATCGGTGCAACAATGAAGCGAGGTGAGCCGAGGATGTTGCGGAAGAAGTCGTAGCCTTTGAGCTTGCGGGGGCGTTCCATCTGTTGTTCATTCTGCATGGTAGCAGATGGTTCGGATTCGACGGCTGGCATTGATAAAGCTGCGATGGAAGTAGTCGAAGCAGTAGTAGAAGAGATTGAGCGAGATTGCGACCAGAGATGGCCGAGATTCAGGCTTCGTAGCCTTGTTGTAAGACGATTGAGAAACAGCGTTGCTGATATGAGACGAACAAAGGGATATTTTCGTAGCAACAACAACAACAATAACAACAGTTACAGCAACTACAGCTACAGTTACAAGGCAGTCGTTGTCGTCGCTGGTGCTGTCGTCGTCGTCTTCGTTGTTTTTTTTTTGTTTGTAGATTTCGAAACAGGGGCTTTGAAAGGCTGAAAACGAACAGCAAGTATTCAAAAGGACAATCGGAAAGTAAAAAAATCATCGTTCTGAAAATGAACCAATAATATCGCACAGCCCCAAGAATCGGGTGTATCTGCTCAGGAAGCGCTAGTGAACAATCGACATCAGATATGATCAACAGCGCTTCGCAGTTCGTAGTTTAATATAAAATTTGAAGGATGAATCCCCGCGTGTGTGAACACACAAGGATGCTTCTTCGATTTGACCATCGACAATCAACTATTGACTATTGACTATTGACTATTCTCTCTGTACGACAGCGCATATCCGTACACCTCCACTCGCAACAAATACAGACTTCAACGAATGGCAAGCTCCAAGGACCAGAACAAGAAGCTGAAGACGCTGCACCTCATTAGCGGTCACAAATGGCTTCAAGCATGGAATTATCAGGACTTCAAGCTTGTCAAAATCACCTATCTCACCAGTGATACCGCCATCTTCCGCTTCGCTCTTCCAGACCCTGAAGCCGATCCCGAATTCCCGCTTACCACGTTCATCTTGACACGCTTCAAGTCCGAGGGCTGGCTCGGCTGGTTCCCGCCGTATCGCTATCGATACTACACTCCCATCGTTGACCTGAAGACCAAGGGTCATTTTGATCTGCTGCTGAAGCATTATCCGGATGGACTGACATCGCCAAGACTGTTCAAGATGCAGGTGGGCGACATGCTGAACTTCCGAGGTCCGTTTGTCCATTATCCGATTGAAAAGAACATGTTCAAAGAGCTGGGCATGGTGGCGGCTGGTGTTGGCATTGCGCCAATGATGGGATTGCTGAATGTGTTCCTTAATGATCCAAATGAGACCACCAAGCTCACACTGTTGTTCTCATCGCGCACCACCGAAGACTTCTATTACAAGCAGGAGATTGATGAATACGCTGACAAGTTTCCAGACAGATTCAAGGTGCACTATACATTGACCGCGGCCAAGAATGTGCCAGAGGGATGGAGTGGCAGAGTGGGCCGTATTGATGACAACATGCTGCGCGAGACGATGCCTGCGCCAGCCAATAAAGATGTGATGGTGTTTGCGTGCGGAAGTGAGGAGTTTGTTGCAGCGGTTGGCGGGCCATTTGGATTATGGCGCAAGCAAGGACCAGCAAAAGGGATGCTCGGTCGACTTGGATACGCTCCTGAGCAAATCTTCAAGTTCTAATCTTCTTTCCAGTTCATCCTTTTTATTCAACCATTTACTTTTGAGTACGATTGCAGCTCTACTTTAACTTTAGAAATAAATCAGATATTATAGTCAACAGAAATCGAAAGAGTTCACAAATCGTGACACTGCGGTTAACACTTCGCAGGTTAAAAATAGTTGGGTGGGTACACATTGTGGCTTTGCGAAAGGTTGAAGGTGGAAGGTTAAAAATACTGTCAACAGGGAAACCAAGGCACAACTGTTCGGGGGGGGGAAGGTACTGAGAATCTGCACTAGAACACTCTCCTTTCGCGATACACCATCTCCGGCGCTAGCGTGGACTAAAAAGAGTATAAATACCGTGTCGAGTCTGACTTACTTCAACCTTCCAGTCAACTAGCTTCATTATCATCATCATCATTATCATACAACCAGGCCTCAGCCATCGATTAGAATTACACTCGTAACAGCTATGCTTGCTCCTCGCCTTTTTGCCTTTGCCACTCTGCTCGGCAGCTCTATGGTGGCCGCAATCCCAGCTGTGCCTCATATCATCAATGGCACACCTGTCAAGATGTTCGACGAGCCATTCATGGCATTTGTCAGTGTCACACCTAAAATTGGTAATGGCACTTCATGCTCCGGCTCCATTATTTCCAACCGCCACATCTTAACCGCTGCTCACTGCGTGCGCGAGTTTGCTTCTCCTGGAAGTGACAAGCCGTTCAAAACCATCGCCTCTGTCAAGGTTTACACTGGCCATATCGATATCAACACAATGGTGAATGCTCCGAAATACTACGAGCACGATGTCATCAATTGGGATTATTCACCCGACTACTTGCCTAGCACAGCCACCTCGAAAAAGGATATTTACTGGCCTGCCGATATTGCTGTTCTGACTCTCCAAAACAAACTCCAATGGAGCGACTCTGTGAAGCCGATCAAGATTGCCGATGTCAGATCTTTCGGTGTTAACACACTTGGCACCGCTTCTGGCTGGGGCTGGATCAACGGAAACCCAATTGTGAGAACCAATGTCCTTCGTAAGGGATTCGTGCAAATTACGCATCCAGACACGTGTGCCACAAACTGGGGTTATATGTTCAAGAAGGGCATCTCACAGTTCTGTACATTGAGTAAAACGAATGAGCAAGGCGCTACTGTTGATGCTTGCCATGGTGACAGCGGCGGCCCACTCCTTATCAAGGATAAAAGCAACCAGAATGTGCAGATTGGTGTCGTTTCGTTTGGTCAAGAAGTCTGCAATAGTGCTAAGCCAACTGTATTTGTGAATCCGTATTCCCATCGTGAATACATTGCCAAGGTTACTGGTCTCAAATACTCCGATTTCATCTCCGAAGTCTCTAACTAGATTGTTTTTAAGAATGAGTAGATCGTGCCAAATGATCTACTAAATATGTCCTTCAGCACTCTTGTAAACATTCTACTATTGAATAATATGCAGTAAAAGCGCTGCAGATGAGCTAACCTATATATGTAGATCGATATTCCTCAC
>MU602681.1:55580-86108 GCA_025201865.1 Ramicandelaber brevisporus | reverse complement strand
TGCAGCGCAGCCAGTGTGCTCAGATGGCTGGTGGCTGCATGGCTGGGAAACGAGCTGCGCTTGCCGTAGGTGACAGTTGTGATGTTTGGGATCAACTCAGTCAGCTCGCACAAGTTGACTGTGGTGTCGCTGATATCGAGCCGTCGAACCAGTAAACCATAGTGTTTCAGTGCGTCGTATGGAATGGCACGCCTGGAGTTGGCTAGTCTGCGAGTGTCAATAGAGTGCCAGACAGCTCGCGAGAAGATGGCATGGAACTCACGGTTGACAAGTAGAGCGCTGGTGGCCTCGTCTGGCGCGAAGAACTCTGCCAAGTGCAGCTTCAGATCGAGTGGCAGTTTGAGCAGATGAGACATTGTTTATGCAGATCTGCCGAAAGCAACTCTGCCAACATGTGGCATCAGCCCTGTGAGATTCAGCGACACCGTCAGCAGCTGTCTGTCACTTGAACATTATCTAATGAACAAGGTCTGTAACAAGTGGCGATAAGCACATCATATCTTGGAGTAATCAAATCTTCTTTAATCATGTTAATAGTTCTAGTTTAAAGTTCAAAGTAAAGAGGCTTTGTTGAGTCTTGTGGGTATACTACCAATGTCAGCTTACCTTTAACACCAGTCACCAGTTGAACAATACTGTCAGCCGGGTAAACACGTTCGATACCATTCGTTGCTCCCTCGAAGGCATTCTTCGCTTCGGCTGTTGACAATCTCTTCGACGTTTTGCACAATTTATCTGCGTATTCAATCATTGCACACACACGCTGCTTCTTGTACAGAATATCGGCCGCATTCTTCTTTTGCTCCTTGTCCAACTCCGTGAAATAACTACGAAATGCTTGAGGTAGAGACATTTCAGGAGAGCGGGTCTGATACTGATCAAGTTCGTTGAATCTGTGCAGCAAGATAATTGCACGAGCGACTGCCTCGATCAAACCACATTTGGTTGCGAAGAAGTGATTTTTGTGATCACTAGTGAACAATTGAACTACTCCTAAGTCATTCTTGATACGATCAACACTGTCGTAGCGGTCATTCTTAAGTCGCTCAATAGCCGCAACCATGGTACTTTGAGTAAAATCAACAGATGATACTGCAGAAAGTGAACTTGATGGGATAGAGTCTTTGATCATGGTTGATATGCAGTTACGGATACGAGTGAGCTGGAGAAGAAGAAAAGATAGGTGTGTCTGCTGTCGAGTGCAAGTACCACGGCTGGAAAAAAAAATAGCAAACAAGTTGCTGGATTCAGCCATTTATGTATTTACTCCAGGGTGGTCACGAGAGCACCAACAATGCATTTTTTGATGCTAACGAGAGCTCAATGTAATTTTAGAAAGTGCAGTTCTTGTAAAGTCAGTGTACACGTGAGGATATGAGAACGATTATAGCATACAGTTTACCTTTCGGTGTCCGCGATTGACTCGCTGGATCAAATACAACATTATTACTAAAGTATCCTAATTAAATCGTCTCCTAATTTCGACATGTAGCTGATTCACACTGTGATAAACACATCTCTAAACTATTTGTTTGTTCAAAGTAGAAAGCAATTCATGTTTAACTAAAGTCAGGTCAAGCTTTTTTTACTGCTTCGACTTGAGTTCACCGGTCGCAGCTGATGTCTTCTTGTCCTCCTCAGTGCCGGTAGCCTTTGGTGTCTCAGACTTTTCCTTCTTCTCTTCAGCTTCCTTCTCCTCCTTGGCATCCTTCTTCTCAGCCTTCTTCTCCTCCGCCTTAAATGTAATCTTTCCAGATGCCAGACCGCTCAGCAAGTTATCACATCCTCCAATGTGCTTCTGGTTGATAAAAATGCTTGGCACAGTGCGCTGTCCAGTCTTTGCGAGCAGATATGCCTGGATTGCAGCACCGTCCGGGATAAGGTCGAGCTCAATGGCCTCAAACTTCTGCTTTGCCTTGGTGAGCGCGGCTTTGGCTTTTGAGCAATATGGACACCATGACTTTGAGAATACGACAATGTTGTTGTCGGCAATAAGCTGATCTACCTTCTTTGCTACTGCTGCGTTGGCCATCTTCTGTTCTTCTGTTGTTATACGAGCGAGTTTACACTGCTGTTATTGTTGCTGTTGCTGGTGCTGGTGCTGTTGCTGGTGCTGTTGCTGTTAGGAATAAGTGAACAAGTTTGCAAGGATCGTGCTGACAATTTGTCATTGCTTGCTGATGGAACTTGGAACAACTCTGACGCGATTTTTATATTCGTGGCGAGCGGGATGGCAAAAAGTGCTCGTGTTGGGTGCACAAACCACCCAGCAGCAAACCTTCCAACCATCTCTGTCCATCGCATGCACCGCCTCTTGGGCAGCCTTCCCTTTTTTTTTTGGCGCTTTCACTATGTGACCGCTGTTACCTTCCTTCTTTTTATTCCACCTTCTCTCACTTAGCTTGGCACTTCATCTGTTCATCTTTTTAAAGCAAACACACATGTCGGGTTACTACAACAGCGCACCGCAGTATCCACCGCCGGCCTACGACTATAACAAGTATGGCTCAAACGCAGGATACTATGGACATGGCTACAGTCAGCCACCACCACCACCACCTCCTCCTCATCAACAACAGCACTATCACTACTATCCTCAGCAGCAGCCATACTACGGATATGCTCCACCTCAGCAACAGCCTGTTCACAACAATTACTACAACGATCGGGGAGGCGGAGGCATGGACGGGCTCGGTGCCTGTTTAGCTGGATGTGGCTTGGCATCGCTGGCTTGTTTCTGCTGCGATGCCCTATTCTGGTGGTAGAAAGCAGGCATTTGTTTCCTTTACAACCACCAATTTATTGATCATAAACAGATGATATACTTTTTTATAAAGCAGCTTAAAGTTAGTAACCGCCATGCAATTAAATGCTGATTCCGTTGTGCCACGAGAAGCAATTAACAAGCTCGGACCAGATGAGCTGTGGAAGGAGTAGGTGAGACAGACAGGCAGACAGAGAGAGGGTTCCTGCGGAAAAGGGTTGCCGTGTTCCTTTATTTTTTTTTTACTTCATCCAGTTCTTTCTGCAAGCTGTTTCTCTGTGTCTGCATCTGCACACCCTTGCGTATTTTTTTTTATTGTTGTTGTTGCACACCTCCCACTTCACACTCGGTCCGAGTAACGTTGCACACTCGCTTGAACTTGAATAACGCTATATACGCTCGCGATGCAAGCCAAAGATGAGCTGCCCGAGTATGTTTGGACGGCTATTCAAAAGCTCGCCACGAGACTCGACTGTGCAACGGATCTTGTTGTCAAGCTAAATGGACCGGATGGAGAAGCGCACCGCTGCACGCTTGGCACGTATGGCGACATTGTGACCGAGTACAGGAGCATAACTATGCAAAACGGCGTCACTGACGGCAGTACACCGCAGTCGCCATTGACGAGTGACACTGCATCAACATTATCAGCCACTTCATCTCTTTCATCTCGCCAGCAGCAGTTGCAGCTACAGCGCGGGTTGAACCGTGTAATGACGTCTGCCAACAATAACAACACCAACAATAACATCAACAATGAAGGAGTAGACACTGAATGGGCCAACGAGTACTTGAACAGCCGGGATGGAATAACTCGCCCAATATTCCAGCTGTCTCATTTTGGATCATCATCTCGGCAGGGTTTACCAAGATTTCGAGATCGGTTCATTGCGCAAGTTGCATACTGTGGTGCGAATCTGATAGTGGACGTTATTTACGACCATACTGTACCACGTGCTTACCCAGAGATTGTTATTCATCCTCACCCTTACATTGAGAGAATGAACATTGGTATGGATTTGATTGTGGAGAAGTCTCGACAGGTTGAAGAAATGCTGGGAATTCAGCGGAGACATTTCGAGTTGGAGCTGGATTGGCCTGCAGTTAGAGACAATGTGCTGAGAGAGGAACGGGAAAGAGTTAGACAGCAGCAGCAGTTGAGATATCAGAAGTCACCAACATCTCCAAATAGAGGATATTCACTAGAGAGAAGATCATCTACTAAGCAATCTACTAATTTGGATCATGCAAGATCAACCTCGTCTCTTGTACCTCAAAATCAGCCACAGTCTCAGCAACAACAGCAGCAGAATTCACCACCAGAAAGGAAATCAGCATTTACCAAAATAAAGAATATGCTGCCGTTTGGTGGATCAGCGAAACCAACTAAACCCGAGCAGCCTCAGCAACAGCAACAGCAACAGCAACAGCAATATCAACTTCAACAATCACAGCCATCGTCACAGCAACAGTCACCATCAAAGGAGCAAATTAGAAGACAATTGCCTCAGATTCCACAGCTACCTTCATTGAATGTGGGCAGCCAACTCCAGCGCTCACCTAGTGCAGCCCCCTCTCAATTCACTGCAAACACATTTGATCAGCGCCGTGCCTCAGATGGAAATAACACTGGCATATTCAATGACACTGTGCTTAGTCATCGAATGTCCAACGATTCACAGCTGTCACACCGATTGAGTCAATTATCACTGACTAGATTGGCACCACCTGTAGTATTGGATACGAGTCATCCAGACCACCTGTATGTGTTATTGTATACAATTCGCAATTTATTTAGTGAAGGAGCGCGTAGTTTACTGAATTCTATAAGGCTGGATTCAATTCAAACCCAGTTGGAACTGCTGGCTGAATACAAGGATGTCGAATACAGATTTATTACAACTGCTCGTGGAACTCCCAAAATGCTGCTGCTTAGAATACCCATTGATTTAGACAGAGAGTCCAATCAGTCGGATATTGGCATTTCGGTGGTTGAAGACTTGCCAATGCACAAACCGCGCTCTGATTTCATGAAGCGAAAGTTGAGAAACGAAGTAATTCCTGGCTTGGAGAACCAGCGTGCAGTTTTAATGGTTGCATATAAATTGACTCGCAACTTGATGGCACATTCAAGCGGTGGCAACAGTCTAAGTTTATCGCCACAGAGAAGACATGCTAATCAACCATTGGAACTGTGGGTCAAAGAAGCCCAATGTAAAATATGGTATCCAAACGAATTAAGTAAATATTCGAGTGATATTCCATTGCCTGTTATACCGGTTGATGAGTATGGAGTCAGTGCCAGTGGAAACATTGGAGGTGGAGGAAATCAGGATACACTACTGGGTGTGGCTAATAGAATTAGATACGATTTGCACAACTTGATTTTGCACGATAAATTTGCAGCTGAAGAGCAACAGCATATTCGTCAACAGCAGCAATCACAACAGCAGCAGCAATCACAATTGGCAGCACAGCAGAGATTAGTAGCCCAGCAGCAGGCTGCATTGCAACATGCGGCCACAATACGGCAGGCGAGGAAACCTGCCAATACTGGCCTATCCACCAATACATCGAGAGCGCCGCAGCCTGATTCGGCGTACTTGGGACACGCTGTCACACTTGGCGATCAACAACAACAGCAGAATCAATCTCATCAGCTGCCATTGCCAAAGGCACAGGATATTCTCGATGAACTCAAGCGTGTGTATGGCCAAGCAGTTCTCGAATATGATTACAAGCGATTTAACAATTTTGCATTCTTACTCGAAATTGAGCACGAATTACCAACAACACCAGCCGACAGCAGCAGAGCAACATCAGCAATGTCAATGTTTACAAATTCATCAGCATCAACTGAGTACTACTCTTATTCATCCATTGCAGACTCGCAGTTTGATCAGCCCAATCACTATCATGCAACTCCAACTCCATCTGCCGCCTTGAATGAAATTGCATATACTGATCAACACTACACACGTGGTACGCCACAGAGCGAAATTGGCGGCGACAGATATTCAAAAGCATCGACTGTATACATTGTGTCGATTGCAGGCATTAGCAGATTTATGGAAACTGCGCCAGCAGTCAAGATTAACACATTGATTAATGCAGAGAAGGCAGTTACGTTTGAATGGTATGAACTGTTCAAATCATGTCATATCATCTCATTGCCCGATCTGGTCAAGAATCTCCACGAAGATGTTCTAGATCATTTGGCTGAAGTTCACACTTAGTTTAACTTAACTTAACCCATTTTATATTTATCTTCCATCTTTCATTCCTCGTTTCTCGCTTCTCGCTTCTCGTTTCTCATTTTTTCATCTTTAAAATTCAAACAAAGCGTATTCATCCTATATACTATTTAGAACTCAAATGGAATGACTAAATTGAAAAAGAAAAAAAGAATTAGGAGAGGAAGTGAAAGGTAAAGAGAAAGATAAACAAAAAAGATGTCAAGAGATTAAACTGTTACCTAATGAGATCTGAGTAAATGATTAACTCGAGCGACCGCCTTGAACAGCGCTGGTTGACGAGATTGCCATGATTGCCTGGCTTCTCTTTGCAGTCAAGTTCTTGATTGAGGAGGTCTTGCGCATTGTGCGCGGGGTGTTACTTCCGCTGTTGCTGTTGCTCGTGCTGAGCGGAGACTGTGCAGCCATGGCGGCATACGCCTCAAGAGCGCTGTTGGGAGAGATTTCAGCAGCTTTGGAGATGGCGGCCATAGCTGGCTCTTCGGCGCTCACTACATCGTCATTGCTGGAGGCAAAGGAGCCATTCGAGCTGCTTGGGCGACGAGTCAAACCGACGTTGGCACCAGATGCAATCACAAACGAATCGGGCTCTTCGAGAGGATGGTGTTCTTCAACGGCAAGATTGCGCGGGGCAGACGGTGGACGAGGCGGTGGAGACTGTGATGATTGTCGTGGCTGTGGCTGTGGCTGTGATGGAGGAGAAGGAGTGGAAGCGTGATGCATTGCGAAGGAACCGGCACCAAGAGATGATTCAGATGCAGGTTCAGCTGGAACTGTGGTATCCTCAACCTCATCAAGGCTGCCGTATCGACCAACCGGCTCGGGCACAACATTGTCACGCTCGCGCCACTTTTGTCTGGCTGCACTCAATCGACGGAACACTCCTCCCGCTCCGCCGCCGCTGGCACCTTGAATTGAGGTACGGACAGTGCTTGAGCGCTTGGTGTCAGACTTTGGAGATGCGGATTCGGCTTGCTTGGCCAGGTTGATGCCGGTAGCATGGCCAACTGTGTGGAAGACATCCTTCTTGAAGCTATCAGCTTCATCAGCCTCGCCTTCTTCGTCCGAACGGAGGAACATGCTGTTGTTCTGACTAGTGAGGGCATCTGAAGCGGTAGCCGCAGCAATGGCCTCATTCTTTGACGCGGTTTCGCTGGTCAATAGAGAAGCCTTGCAGCGCTGACGAATAGTAGTCCACCAATCATCGCAGGCAGACTCGGAATCAAACATCAACTTGAATGTTTTCGGAGATGCGCCAGGAATGCTGCTCTTCTTTCCAGATACAATAATGAACGAATGAGAAGGCGTTCCAGGCATCTTTGTGGGACCCAGTTCAGCATCAGGAAGGAACACGGATGCATCTGGCGCTTCATGCTGAGCGACTGAATCGGCAGTTGAATAAAAGTGCAAGAAGCCAGCAGCAGTCAATGTAACGTGGTTTGGCTTATACTTTTTAATTCCAAGCATTCCCTTTTCTCTATGAACTCTGCCGCTCTTTAAGGCAACAACCGAAGGATCATCAAACAAGGGATATCTGACATTCTCCAGTGTAGTCTTTTGTGCATTCTCATCTGCAACCAGCTTCTTGTGTCGTTCTTTGAAGTCTTTCCACTCAGCCTCCTTGTCCAGTGAAATTAGATTCTCTTCAGCCGAGCCGTAATGGTCGGCCAAGATACGGTGGTCATGCATTCTTAACTGCAATCCACTGACCAGTACATAGTGCAGCTTCTCAGATAAATGATGCTCAAAGGAGGAGAATACCTGCTGCTCAGTCACTACCGTTTGCCAGAATCTATTTTCTTCATCAATTTGCTTCTTAATCTGCTTCAGTACTTCTTGATTAACCAAATATGGATCATGCGACACCTGCAGTGGACTGCTGCGCTGCTGCTCAACCGATCTGCCCAGTCTTGCAATTAACTTGGCAGACTCATCTCTCTGCACTCTAACTCTCTTTGACGCATCAGCGAGTCTGCCACCAGTGTCACGAATAGTCTGCTTGATTTCTTTATAGATTCTGTCCAGCTCTGGCAATGTGCGCGCTTCAATTCCTTGGGCAACAGAAGTGTGATAATTAGCCACAGTTTCATGAATCTTCTTTACAGCCTGCATCACATCCTGTACACCATTTGATCCAGGTGGCAAGAACAACTCACTATCTCTCATTGGCAGAGGTAAGGCTGACAGTGTCTTTATATAGCGCTTGGAAGTCTCATTCTCAATATTCATAATCTCTTTGTAGAATGCAGTATAATCTTTAACCAAGTGCTTCCATCCATTCAATCTACCAACCACCACATCAGTTGGATCTTCCGTATTAACTGTGATTGACATGCCAAGCTCGAGCGATGGAACTGGCTTGGAGAATGACTGCAGCATTTTAGCGGCATCAACTGGTATAATTGAGCTCTCAGAGCCAACTGCTGGTGCTGCTGCCCCTGATTTAGAGGAGGATGTCGCATGGGCTGGTAATACAATAATGGAGTCTTCAGTCGGCTGTTGATGCTGCTGGGCCATTGAATAGGAAGGAGGTTGTGAAGGTGGGACGGGCTGAATGCTGGAATCCTGACCTGCAGGTACCATTCCAACACTTGACGGTGGAGGAGTACGAGCCACCTTGAGCGGTGGTGGTGCAACCTCTTCCGGCACACTTGTCATCTCACCCGTTGCTGCTGCTACTGCTTCATCTGGAGACACAGCTGAGGCATCGGCCGGTATACGAGATTGTGGTCGAGTTGAAGAAGAACGAAGTGTCCCCGTCGACCCCTGTTGTTGTTGCTGCTGCTGTTCAGGCGCAGTATCACTACTAAACGACGACCGTGAGTCGCGCTTGCGGAAGATGGTGGCAAAGCGTCCAATCGTGCCCATTACTAGCAGGAAGCCGTCAGTTCAGAATATGCGAGAAGGATAAAAAGTGATAAAACCAAAAGGAGCGAATAACAGTAAAGAGCAATCGAAGTAGACAGTCAATTCGCAGGAACTGGCGTGCAAAGAAAAAGAAAAAGAAAACGAGTAGGGTGGAGAAGAGAAGAGAGGAAATGACCTGCATCAAACTCCTCCCCTCTCCACAGTACTGTCGCGTCAATAAAGTATTGGCCAGTATATAGCAGAGTAGGCGTACAGACTCGGTGACAGCGTTCCTGGCGATTTAATAAGTTGACCATGCGGTTACAAATGACTTTATAAAAGAAAGGGAAAATAAAAATAAAAAGTAGACGAAAGAGAGAGTGTGTGTTGTAACGGAATAGAGGCAGACGGTTTAAACATAGATGGCGCAGATGGAGTCAAGCCATGAAGCGCATGACACCTCAAATCCAGCCAACTGAGTGCCTTCGGGGACATCCAGAATGTGCTCGCCACCACCATGGCTACCAATCCATCCAGTTGAGCGGCCGCTTGTTGTGAAAATCTCAAACCCATCGATCCAGAATCCAGCGCGCACTTTAATGTACGCAATGCGCTCATCTCCAAACAGCGGGAAGTCCAGAACATTGGCGTTACGGTTTCCACAGAGCTTGTCACTGCCGTCTGCAAAGAAGAAGTGGATTCCGTCAATGTACGAGCCGTGATGGATAACGATGCGCTCCAGCGGGGCATTCGGGAAGACGACTTGGTATGAGCGAGAGCCCTCCATCTGGCCGGAGCCGAGCTTGCTGGTCTTCATGGCAGAGATTGGCGACTGTCCAAAGTTGCGTGGTGCAATCTGGACGACAGATTCGCGCAAGAAGGCACGAGCGTCCTCGATGATGTGGATGCCTTGGTTGGCACTGGTGATTTCAAGCTTGATTTTGCAGCTGCCGGAAGCGCCACAGGTCGCAGCTATCTCTTCAATGTTGATTTCAACTTGCTTGGGTGGATCAACTACACCAACCTGGCCAAGCGGGAACTCAACGTGGTGCTTGTAGCTATCGTTGACCCATGCCTCAACCATTGCGATACCTGCGTGGCACTTCATGATGATGCGACCGCCGCTGGCTGGGAAACATTGGATGCTGCGCATGGAGCCATCAGTCTCAGCGCGCAGCATGATGCGACGATGAGTGTCAGATGGCATGCGCAGGCATTCATGGAAACGGAGACGAACAGAGTCGACACGGTGCCAATGCGCACCATTCTCGTTAGCTGGCAATACTGGTGCGGCGTATCCAGGCTCAACAATCATAAACGTACGATTGAAATTGTTGAAGCCGCGACTCATGATGCCCGTTGGGGTATGCGACAGCGTGAGAGCGTGACCAACCTCATGCAAGAAAGCACCCATGCCAATGTTGCAGCATTTCCAGTTCACGCCACATTCACCGTTATCATTTGAAGTATAACGTGTGTCAGTCGGCGTACTATCTGTAAACGCTGGGACAACGCCTTCAAGAGATGCTGGCCAAGTGAATGTAGTGTGCGAGCCGAACACAGCCAGACGGCGCTCATCAGTGCCGCCACCAAGGGCAGCATGACCACGGATAAGGCGCATCTCTGGGTCCCACTTAGAGTCGAGCGACAGACAGGCGATATAAGCAGGCTCACCGAATCCAAGTTCATCCTTGGCGGCATCGAGAGCCATTCCGGCGATATCAAACTGGTTCTCGCGCATCTGCTCGCCATCCTTTGGACTGTACTGCTGGGAACGGTGCGGGTCGCGAATCTCCTCCATTGTAAACTGCGAACGAAGGACATGAACCTTGGCAGTGAGGCGGCGGGTACCGGACTTGGCATCAGCAGAGCTCAATGTGTCAACATCGACGTCCTCTTCGAGGCGGAATGTACGGCGTCCAAACCCATGGCGATACATGTTCTCGGACATGAACGCCTGCCACAGATACGCCGCACAGCGAAGTCGAGCAATGGCGCTCTGTAAGTCATTCTGGCCTGGACCACGGCGATCTGGCGGCGCATCGAACGTCATGTCGCTGTCCTTGGCCGCAACAATCACCAGACGCAGTGGCGGAGCGTCCAGCTGCGGCGTGTAGTTGATGCTAATGTTGGAGTATGGACGAGCTGAGCCGTCCTCGGTCACGACCGTCACCGTGTTCAAACCAGGCTCAAGAACGCAGAGCGCCTTCCAGTACCCACTGTTAATGGGCCAGGACTGCGCTGGATATCCGCCATTGTTGCTGTGCACCGAGACGAAGGGAGTGTGGCCAGGAGCGACACCGTGGGCAAGCGAGACGCGTCCAAACAGAATCAAAACACGCTGGTGAACAGTCTCACCGTCGCGAATATTGTCGATAACAGGGCCGGGTGGGCCTCGTGGTGGCAGAGAAGAGAGCATCAGGTGAGATGAAGGAACGAGACCGTGTTCGAGCTGGTGAGGAAAAGTGAAGAAAAAAGTAGGGTTGTTTGAGAGGAAGAGGTGAGATGAGGAAGACAAGGTTCTACTATAGATGCGTCGTGGCTAAAATAGTCGCTGAGGCTGAGAGTAGAGTCCCCCAGAGACCACTGTGGTTGGGCCAGGCGTCGCATTGGCCAATCTGCAATCATCTGTTGACATCATTCACAGCTGTTGGGTGCGCGCTTGCGCCAACTGTGTTCGCCTGCACAGCCTCGAGTTCTATTCAGAAGCGGGTACACTAATCTGTCAACATGTGCATCGGTGGCTGCAATCAACGTCTCAATTTGCATTCTCAGTCCACAAAGAGAGCTGTTCCATTGGATGGAGTTGACTGCACTGCAAAGGAATGGACTGTTTTAATATAAAACAGCGATAGCTTGGCCAAAGCGCAACTGTTTATGCCTACTAATATCTTATTAGATACCAATTGAGCGGTATAAATAAGTAAAAAAAAAGATGATGGAAATGTGCTTTAAATTATTATAGAGATTGATGGTGATTACTCGGACGGTGGCTCGTATGGCGTTACCAGCATCTTTGAAAACTCGCGAATGTCTTCTACGCCTCTAATCTCCTTGTTCAACAGTGGCAGCCGAGTGATATGGAAGTCCTCATACAGTTCGTAAATCTGCTCCAGGTACTTTTGCTGCATCTTGTAACGCACTGAACAAAACTCGCAGTTCGACTCCTTCTTTGGGAACAGCAGCTGGTTAACCACAATGTTGTGTGTGTCGATTCCATACGATGTCAGCTCTTGAATCATGCGTTCAGTTTCGTACAGCGACAGGAATTCCGAAATGCAGACACAGATGAACGTGGTGAGATCAGGGTCTTGGAACTGGGTGTTGACTTTGACAACAACTGAGCGCATATCTTCGAGCTTCTTGAACATGTCCTCGTTGTTGGCTTGGACGCCCATCATTCCCGACATTTGCTGAATCATCGGACCAAACCGGCCGCTGAGATCCTTAATCTTGGTCAGAGCCTTCTCAAGCACAGTTGGGAATGACAAGAAGCGAAGAGTGTGGCCAGTTGGAGCAGTATCAAACACAACTGTAGAGTAATCCATGCTTTCAACCAGCTTCATCACCTCGGCAAAACCCATTGCTTCGTCAACACCGGGAATTGCAAACATCAAGTCCTGCATCATGGCTGTCATCGCACCGCCCTCAGACTGAGCGAGCATTTCTTGGATTGATCCAGTGGGGTCGATTTCCATTGCATACAGGTTGGTGAAGCCGTTGACCAGAGTAGGCGTCTTGGTGAACTTTTGCTTGAAGGCGTCAGACAGGTTGTGAGCGGGATCGGTGGAGATGAGAAGGACTCGCTCGCGAGACTCGGAGAGCTTGACGGCGAGAGAGCATGACGTACTTGTCTTGCCAACGCCGCCCTTGCCGCCACAGAAGATGAACCGAAGAGAATCCTGCTCAAGAACATTCTTGAGAGAGCCCTCGTATGGCTCAAAGTCGTATTCAGAAGCCTGATCTGCCATTGATGCTGGGGAAGAAGTTGCTGCGATTCGATCAAGATTTACGGGCGAGGTTGGAGTTGGAAGTTGGGAGTTGGAAGTTGGAGGTGAAAGTTTGCGGGCCACCACTAACAACAGTAAAAGCAACAGCAACAATAGCAATAGAAGCAACAGTAACAACAGTAGAAGCAGTCTCTAGGAGAGAATGTAAACCTGTTCGCTTTTTTTCAGGAACAAGTCGAGCAGGTTCGAGAATAAAAAGAAAACTCGCATCAGTGCAGTCTGGCATTGCATTGCATTGTATTGCACTTGACTTGACTTGACTTGGCTGCTAGTTAGTTAATAGCTTAAAAGAAGAGGAAAAGATGAAGATGAAGGTATAATTGCGTTTAAGCCTTGTGAGGAGCTTGAGGAACCCATCCTAGCTCGTTGCCGGCTCGATACAAACGCTCCAATGTCTCCTCAAACTGACCAACTTCCACTAACTTCTTGTACTCCGTATAGACTTTCAATGTTGACTGTGCATCCACGATGGAATCGTGTTCACTTCGCTGGATATCCTCATTGAACAAGAACCACACCAAGAAGCGCAGTGACACAATACGGCGGTGCTGTTTTGACTGGAACAGTGTCGAGGTATCAATCAGCTGATCTGGAGGCACAAACACATTGAGAACACGCAAGTCGTTGCGCAAACCATGGCCGACAAAGATACAACCCGCGTCAATCAGCGTGCGCAGCTTGCAATACGCAGTTTTGCGAGAAACCAAATGATACTTGGACTTGTTTGGAGTGAGATCGTTGCGTCGAATGCCACTATATCGAGTCACATAGTCGGCAACGGGCTCGACTGCAATAATGTAGTCATCAACAAATGGTACACTAAACAGAGGACTGTCGATATTGCCGCGGACAATGCTGAGTCTAGCCAGAGCTTTGCGGTCGGGCTTAATGACAATTGATGTGCCATCACTGCGCAGTTCAGAGTCGCCTTTATCCAGCATGACAAATTCAGCGTCAAGAGCACAAATCATTCCTTTGTGAGGCAGCTCTACATTGACGAGCGGAACAAAGAGAACCTTCTTGTTTTTGGTCAATTTGGGTTGCTGTAGCAAGGCTGAGAAGTCAATGGGCAAAGGATGGTGCAGTGCTGGAGAAGCGGATGTCACAATGTCACGACGAGCAAATGTGATTATAGTTGGACGCTTCCATGGAGTCCATACGCGTAGAGTTTCATCTTCAGGGATGGGTCTAACCAGGAAATCATTAAACAGCATCCATTTATTTGACTGTGGATCTGATGAAGTGTTCTGCGAGTCGCCATCACCTGGTGACTGCTGCTGCTGCTCCTGTAGTGGCTGTCCAATAGTGACCATGTGGGATGGTTTATCTTGCTCCAATACTTCACACACAACTGAAGACAGTTCATAGATTGCCGAATCCAAGTCACTTTCTTCAATCTGGGTATCAGAATTTGCATCCACAGCCTCAACGGCCACACCATCACTTTTAACAGTGATACGAACCAGCTTTGGAATTATGCCAAGGTTTGTAGCTGGCGGGTTGATATCGTTGCTTTGCGCTGCAATTGCCATTACATTCGCTAGGGCAGATTCAAATCCTTCATGCAATAAGGGCGGACATGTAATAACTAGCACTCGAGGCAGAGCAGTCAGCGTGTTTGAATACTTGACGTGATCAACGTGTTTCTTGCATGATTTACAGAAGATTCTCATTGGTCGATTAACACTAAGTGACTGTTCAACTGCACTGCAGAATGCCTCTGGTCCGGATGTAGCTGGCAACAGAGACTCCATTGATGCTGAAGGCGAGACTGCGGTTGACGAAACGCCATCCAGTATCGATGACGAAGTTGACAAAGCCGGTACTGCCAGTGGTGCTGCTACTGATGCTGTTGTTGCTGCTATAGAAACCATGGATGACGAAGTAGCCAATTCCACAGTGAATGCTCTGGTATCAGTGCTGGTTTGAGCACCACATTCGCATTCAATCAACCCTTTAAATTCCAACCCATATAATTGACTGATTGCAGTATGATTGCTACTGGTATTGCTCGTATTGCTCAAATCACCTTCCGAGCTAAATATGTTTGCAGGAATCGGAGAATCTGTTTTCCATTTAAATAGTGCCTCATGTGACTTTGCAATGGATGCTGGAGGCTTAGCCATCAAATTCAATCTCGAAGTAATTAGCTCGAACAATCTCATTGTCATCTGTCCATAGCTAGTATCGGCAGTTGGTGGAATTGGTTCAAACACATTTAATGAGGCTGCTGCTGGAGTTAGATTGATTGCTCTCAAGATGTTGGATGCGTGACAGTTTCTACCATTTGCATCCTGCAGCATCTTGAACAAAAACCACAATTCACACAATAGACAAGTATCCTCTGAGCATATGGCTGTGCCGCTGGCAGATGCATGCAGTCTGGCTATGTCACCCAACAATGGAGTGCAATAAAGTGCCTGGAATAGAGCGTTTGCATAGCTGTTTGGAACTAAATTCTCCAATCCACTATGAGTTGTATTGTTGTAGTATTCAAAGTCATAGTCATCTATACCAAATCTAGATATTTTAATTTCGATATTTCGATAATAGCGTGGCATTCCATTAAGCTCCAATTGGCTTAATTCTCGATCTGCCCTCGCCTGCTTTCTTTGCTGAGCTGTTGATTTCGAGAGTGCCTGTATCTCACTGCTATTGAAATAACCACTGCCACTGTTGTTGTTGTTGTTGTTGTTGTTGTTGTTGTTGTTGTTGTTGTTATAGTTGATAGAGCTGCCTTTACTTTCGGATGAAACTTGTTCCGAGAGGAATCTAGGTGATGGCATGTCCGTTGATTTAATATGCTGCTGTTGATAGCTCAGTTTCATGCTTGTAACCGAGGGTGGATCAGGTGAGCGAGCCGGTACATATGGACTACGACGCGGTGTTCCAATTGTTAGAGCGGCTGATGCCGATGCAGACTCTTGATCTGCAGCAATAACCTCAGAAGGAGTTCGTAATGATGGCAGAATACGCAGGTGAGATTGATTTCTACGCTTGTTTGATCGCTGTTTTGGCTGTTGAGGCACATTTCCAATATAACCATTCCATCTGACTCTGCTCAGTATATTTGGACCAATTTGAGGAGCCTCGGTTCCTTCTTGGAAAACAAGGTTGGGCGGCCAAGCTGACAGCAGTTGCCCAGAATAGCGTGGCATCCCAATTGTGCTCAATGGCTCATTCCCATCGACTGACATTGGTTTATCAAACAGTGGCTGCTGCTCAGGTTCTGCCCATTCAGTCGGGCATTCCCCAGATTCAGAAACTACAGCTCGCTTAGATACTGCATCGTAGAATGTGCAGACTGTGCCCAGATTATCACCAATTGCAACCAGCTGTCCAGATGCTGAAGTTGACATTGCCGTTGGTGCAACATCTTCTGGAAGTCCAATATCGCCGCTATACAAGCCATCCAATGTGGCATCAGAATCAGCAAGTGTAATCGAGCTGAGCGAAGCAATAGACCAGTATCCAGAGAATGTAGCTGAGACTAATGCTTCGCCGTGATGCTCGTTTGCGGGCAGAATTGCAATATGAGACAGTTGGTCTTCGGTCACAATCCTTGGCAATGTCTTCATTGCACGAATATCAAATCGCTCAAGAGAGGCTATCGGTGAATCATCGCCCTCAGCTGGCTCGCTCGTTCCGCAGGTATAAATTGTGCCATTGGAGCCAATTGCACATCCAGCGAGATTAACCGAGTGCAACTTGACAGGTTCGTGGATGCGAGCTATTGTACGGACATCAAACAGTGATACAATGCCTGAAGATGAGGCAGCCACCAGCGTGTTGGTTTCAAACACCTCAACCACATTTGTAAAGAACGGTCCATAAAACGAGCGAGCCACGACTTGCTTCTCGAAGTCAATCATTTGGATCGTGCCAGTGGACTGCGCAACTACCGCGCCGTCATTGACAAGGCGATTGTTCGCAGTTGACATGCACGTATACACTTCTGCAGGCTGAGCACGATGCTGATACAGCGTCATGCCGCGCTGGTTGGCAAGGCGTAGGCTAGATTGGCCAACACTGAGCAAGTATCCATCGCTAGGACGAGACTTGATGCCGAGAACAGGGCCGTCGTGGGCTCGAAGCGACGTGTACGAGAATGGCTGGTCAGGCTGTGCAGCGTCGTGCCAGTAAGCCGTGATACGGCCAGTGTCATAGCCGGTCCAAAACAGCGATTGAGCGCTATCAAAGCCGATCGCAGTGACATACGAACCGTTGATCTCATCCGGAGACTGCAGCTGTGCACCAGCTTCCCATACGCTAACCGTCGAACCACCAAGTTCAGGTGACTCCATACTACAGTTCTCGCTGCTGTTGCTGTTGCTGTTGCTGTTACTGTTGTTTTTGCTGTTGTTGTTTGGTGAGGCGAAAAGAGGCAGACTTCACTTCTGTCTTTCCTGTTGCCGCTTCGTGAACCAACAAAAAATAACAACTACCCCCAAGTCTTCTAAATCTCATTCTCCCCCTCTCTCGCTCCCTCTGCCGATAGATGCGTGATAAGGACGCTGTTCTGCTGGCAGGAGCCGCTGTCCTGTCTGTGGTTCTTCATGGCAGTCTTGTCCCGCAGTTGGCAGTTCCATTGGGACTCAGCGTCACCGTAGCTTTTCTTCTCAGCCGACCAGAGTTTGCAGTCGAGGGTTCTAAACACACTCTTGCCGAAGATGGCACTGCAGATCAGAACGACGGCAGCAACGACGATAGCAGCAATAGCGGATTGTACAGACAGTCGCCTGAGCAGGGTCTCGCATGCGCAGCGTTGCTGGTTCCGTTGGCTATGGCAGCCCAGGTCGCTCGAACCACCCTCGTTGATGTCTCAGCCTCATCTCCGGACACGGCTGCTGTGGCACGTTGGAACTCTGCGCTAGCCCTATCTACTATCTTCACTATTAGTCTTGTCATCCATCGTGTGCTAGCTCTTGCTGTACCACACATTATCCGGCCCTACCCGACTTCAGTAGCATCGATGTTGGTGAACATGATTGCCACGTGCGGATTGTCATATTCAATGGCTGCTATTTTGGACTACACCGTCATGCCTATTTTTAACCGCAATGTCGTTTGGGTTGGCATCGTTACATACAACCTGCTTCGGCAGTATCTCATTCCACAGTTCTTGTATCGGACATTTACGCAGGGCGAGGTGGCGATTATTGCATCGACTTTGTCTCTGTTACTTTGCGACTGTGTCAACTTCACTGGTGATGGCCAGCAAGATGTGATCAAGTCGACCGCACAGAGTTCAATATCGGCCATGACAGTTGTTGCAAGCACAGCAGCACTTGCCAGCCGACTGTTTGTGGCGTCTCCAAAGGATATCGTGGCTCGTCTTGGTATATTCGGTGCTGCCTTGTGTAGCTACGCAGCTATTACATGCGCGCTCATCTATCGAGATACGTCCGTTGAGCCAATTTCGTGGCTGCTGCGGTTCATCTTCACGAATCCGGTTCATCTCGCATTGATTGCCTACTGGTCAGCTCTTATTGGTGTCTCCATCGCCATCTTCATCAAACTCGACACCGCTGTCGTCAAAGATAAACGCGATGATGACAATGGTGGTGATACCGACGACGATGCTACCCACAAAGCAGAGATGGCTCGCATGATTGATTTGCGGCGCAAGTATTTCCATTTGCTCGTCGTGCTCATGTTTGTGCCGGGCTACATTGCTGCTCCCCTGTTTCTCCATCTTGCCTTTACCGTTGCCCTGGCGGCCTTTGTCTGTTTGGAATGCGTGCGTATTTTCGACCTTTTGCCTGGTTCTACCGGTGGCATCTCTTATTTCTTACAATCATTTATATCTGGAACGGATGGTCGCGACGCTGGTCCCGTCGTTACTTCCCACTTTTATCTGCTGATTGGCTGTTTATCTCCTGTGTTTCTCTCGCTTTCTACATCTCCATCAACGGTGTCCCAGCCGCTACCACAATTGAGCGTCGTGTTTGCATTGTCTGGCGTCTTGGTGCTTGGCTTAGGTGACTCCCTGGCATCAGTGTGTGGCAAACGGTTTGGAAGACATCGGTGGCCAGGTACAAAGAAGAGCATTGAGGGCACTGCGGCATTCATCGTCGGCTCTCTTCTGGCAATCTCCTGCATCACACGCCTAGCTTCCTCTTCCTCTTTCTCATCTGTTGAGAGCGCCGTCTCATGGTCTCAATGGGTCTTTGTCCTTGTTCCGTCGGTTGTGTTTGTGGCTCTATTAGAGGCATTGTCGTATCAATGTGATAACATTGTATTACCCGTGACATTGTACGCACTCGGCCATATTCTTCAGTGTGCGCTACAGTACACGCCTCACATTTGGAAGATCATTCTGGACGACTCTCTCGATGTCATTTCACGGCCCGCGTCATTTTGGCAGATTGATGGATCCGCCTCTTATGGTCCCGGCCGTAATTAACAATTTTCTACATTCACAGTTTTAACCGTCTCCTTTCTTTGCGCTCTCTCTCCTCTCCTCTTTCATCAATCATCACCGCCGTAATTCCGCCACGTTTCCCCAAACTTTTCAGACGCAAAAGCCAAAAGCCAAAAATTCACAAGAGCAGATCTATCTAGATCTCCACCACGACAACGACGCCTCTCTACTTCCCTGCTCCTCCCCTCCATCTCACAGCAGTAACGACAGCAGCGGCAGCAACGAAAGATGAGCAGCTCCTCACCACCTCCGCCGCCGAGCAGCATGCCGGACTGGCAGCCGCTTTTCTGGTCAGCTTACGATGCAGTATCCACTACAGTCTCTAACGGTTTCCGCAGCCTTGCACTCAACACACTTCGAGCCGGCCCAGTTCCTCGCCATATTGCGTTCATCATGGATGGAAACCGGCGATTTGCACGCAACAGCCTCAATGCCAACGTCATTGAGGGCCACAAGAGCGGAGCTTCAAAGCTTGAGCAGGTTCTCAGCTGGTGTCTTGATTTGGGAGTGGAATGTGTTTCTGTATATGCTTTCAGTATCGACAATTTCAACCGGTCAAAGGACGAGGTTGATGGATTGATGAATTTGGCGAGACACAAACTGGTGGATCTTGCGACTAATTCACCGACAATCAAGAAGCATCAGGCAAGGATACGAGTCATTGGAAACAAGGATTTACTGCCGACAGATTTGAGGGAAGCAGTTGAGAAGACTATGCAAGCAACAGCAAAGCATACTGGGCCGGTGCTAAACATTTGCTTTGCATATTTGGGCTCAGAAGAAATTGCGCATTCTATCGAGACTTCAGTCAACCATGCACTGCTACAAAACAGCCCGGCAGAAATTACAGTGGAGGACATTGAGCGCAATTTGAGAATGAATCAGCCAGCGTTCGAAGGCGGAGGCGATGATGACTGCGTATCGATACCGCTGGATCTACTGGTGCGAACTAGCGGTGAAATCAGGCTGTCCGACTTTATGATGTGGCAAGCATCTCGTGGTCAGCCGTGTCATATGGCATTTGTATCAAAATACTGGCCAGAGTTTTCATTGTATGATTTGTTTAGTATCATCATTTCGTACCAACTTGCTAGACGATAGTAATAATCTAATCACCTTTTTTAATAGCCATCTATCCACCTTTAATTCTACTTTTTTTTACTAGTGTTCGCAAGAGGCATTGCCAATATACTTTTTTTTGAACGGATTAACGGTTAAAACACATCAGATCAGACATGTACTGGTTGTAGTGTTGTCTCATCTGGTGGCGGTCGTACGATCGGCCAAAGCTGGGGTGCGCGCAGCAGGAACACCCGATATGAGTGCGTCGCAGGCTGAGGTGCATCAAGAGTCATCTGCGTTGTTGTCTCGTTATTCAGTGCCAAGGCGGCGAGTGCATCCGCAGCCTCATTGCCGCAGTATCCAGCTGGTGTTGACTTTGGGGCCATGCTCGCCTTCGTGGAAAGACAGCATCAATGACGTTCCGATCGCGGTGGCCACGCATGTTCTTGAGGCAATGTAGCGCTGCCATCGAGTCAGACAGCATATAAATGCCGCCAAGACCAGCTCTTTGCAGTGTCACCACGCAGCACTAATTTCCATTATACCTTTTGATTTCTCTTCCGAATTTTACTTTTATTCTTTTTGCGCACAGAAAATAGCCAACTGAATCATGTCGCCGACTGCTGCCTCCAAAGCTTACAAGATCGCTGCCGGTGCTCGCCCGATCGTCGTGTCCGGCCCCTCTGGCACTGGCAAGTCGACTCTGCTCAAGCGCATGCTTGCTGAATATCCTGGTATCTTTGGCTTTTCCATCTCCCACACCACTCGCCAGCCTCGCGATGGCGAGATTAACGGTGTCCACTACCATTTCGTGGCTCGCGACTCCATGATTGACTCCGTATCTCGCGGCGAGTTCATTGAGTCCGCCGAATTCAGCGGCAACATGTACGGCACCTCCATCAAGGCCGTTCAAGACGTTCTCGACAATGGTCTGCTCCCCATTCTCGATATCGATATGCAAGGCGTCATGTCCGTGAAGAAGACGCATCTTAATGCGCGCTTCTTGTTCTTGGCACCGCCGTCCGTGGAAGAGCTGGAGCGCAGATTGCGTGGCAGAGGAACGGAGAACGAACAGAGTGTAAACAAGAGATTGGAGGCTGCAAAGCTTGAGATGGAATATGCTAAGCAGCCAGGTGCTCATGATTTGGTCATTGTTAACGATGATTTGGAAACGGCCTACCAGCAGTTTAAGAAGTTCTGTACCCAAGATGTCGTTGTTGCTGCCGAGAGCGCTTAAAAATGAAAAAGAAATTAAAGTAGAGTAATCACGAGCAAACAAGCAAACATCAGTTAGCGACAATTTAATCTAGAGAGCGCTTTTGATTTTGGTTATAGGAAAGGAGCTGTAATGTTAACAAATTATTAGATTCTTCGAGAAGAGCAACTCGCTTCTCGAGGGCCGCAATGTATTCATCCTGTGTCTGGAATGCCGACGCCTTAAGCCTAGTTGCTACCAGGGGGTTGTCAGCAATGGCGGCGAGGCGGTCCTGACACCAGTCGGTTGTGGTACTGCTGTTGACTTCTTGAGCCGTTCGATTAACTTCCTTGATGACAGATGCAACAGAGAGTTCAGCCATTCCAAGCCGCAGTCGAACAATTTGATCTTCAACATTTGACAACCGCTGCATCATCGAATCATCCACAGTCACCCGCTGTGTTTGCGGTGCTGGTGGTGGTGCTAGTAATTGTGACTGTGCTTGTGGTTGTATTTGTACCTGTGATTGCGAGAGTTTGCTCACATGAGACTCCAATCGTGATAGTCGACGGGCTGTTGACCGGCAATCAGTTGCAATTTCTGCCATCAGTTTAGCCAATTCTTCATTTCGATGCACCATCGATCCTTCCGTCCTTCGCTGGCCGCCTACTCGCTCAGAGCCAGCTGGCATCGTTGTTGGTGCTGCTGGCGCTGCTGGTACATCTATTGCTGTTGCTGTTGCTGTCCCTGCTGAAACTGTAGTCTGCCGTACCCCACCAGATCTCAATTCATTCAACACATCCAGAAATGATCCATCTGGTGCTTCTGTATCTGCCTCTGAATATGCCTCTGACTTTGCATTGACCACACCTTCAATACTATTACCTTTGATGACTGGCAATGGGTCGCTTGTATGTCTACCTTCTTTGACATCAACAGGCGCTGATGCCATTTGGCTGTACACATATGCGTCAAACGGTCCTGGCCGAGCAGGCGAAGTCACAGCTGTTAGAGGTTCAGCATTGTTTGTAGCAGTCGCAGTATTTAAAGCAGACGGCTGTCCGTCGAACGTTATGCATGGTGTCACAGGCATCAATTCGAACAGGACACTTGTCTCGCCTTGCGTTGTACTCGCTTCATCGTTGATCACCGACTCCATTGTTTATGTGTTTGTTTGTTTGTTTGTTTTGAATTTTTCTGTGAACGAAAACAAGAAAGAAGTCAAACTCGGACATTCAGAAACAAGGAGCTTGGGCTCGACCAAGTGTGGATACAGTCACCGTTCAGGGGCTGCTGCAAATACACTGAAATGGAGGACTTGAACTACTGGCGTTTGTTGAGATGCGTAATGTCGATTGCAACACTCTTGTCTATACTCATTACAGTGACGATTTGACCGTTATGGTAGTCTTTGTTTTCGGCTCCTAACTCGTAGAGTGTCAGTGCCCGAAGCGTTTATTAAAAGACTCTTTAAAAGCAAGTCTAATTGCTAATTAAATTATCTTGCCGCCGCCACTGTCGCCGCCCTCACCATCTGATCCACACGTCATACGTTAATTAGATTTTACTGATATCGAATACAGTGGCTCCATACTTTTTTCCCAGTCAGATTGATACTTGTTTTTTGATTATTATAAAATTTGAGAAGCTTCAATATTCTGCCGCAATGTCAAGCCTTGGATGACTGGTGATGATGATCCACTTTCTTATTTTGATAAACAGCATACGTAATATTGCAAGTTTTTTTTTTTTAAAAAAAGTCATTCCTACTCTCAAGTTTGATAAGGGAGTGCATCCTAACATCCTCGGATTGACACATGCCGAGTTCTTCGAACAGAGACAGTAACCGTCACAGAATGGAGAGCAGTGTTGAAACTGTTTGATTTGCGGGGACGCACAATTCAACAGAACAACAACAAAAAACAGTATATTGCAATTGTAAAGTCAGATGTGGTGTCGATCAACTCAATATATCTGAATCGGTTCGATTGTTGGCACTCCTATCGGCCCTTTCGAAGGTTGTATATATTAATCGGCCGTTGCGGCCTGTCCGGTCAATCTTCTCTTCATACATTCACCCACTCAGACCACATCGCACACTCCACTCTACACCACCTCCCATTCACTTCCAGACGAGCACACACACTCACACGTACACTCAAGTACTGTATTTTTTCGCCAACCTTGTAATATTACAACCCTCGTTCCCGTTTCCAGTATGCAGCCGTTCAAGTTTTCGCTGGTTGCGATTCTGGCCGCTTTGCTCCTGGCTTTGGTCGCCGATACTTTGGCCGCCGAAAATCCATCACCGGATGCCCCTAAACCACCAGACTGTCTCCATGACGACCGTTTTGCCGTTCTGATTCGTGTATTCCACAACGATTGTCGCAAGTTTGATCACACATGCCTCCCGCAATGCAACCAGATGTTTGAATGTGATTTCACTGACATTGGCTTGTACGATAAAGACGCCAAGAAGTGGGATTACCCGAGCATGGAGCTCTTTTTGAAGTGGCTGTTCAAGGAGGAGTATCGCAAGTTTGTTCCGCAGATTATATTTAACCTGAAGAAGCTTCTTAAAGATGACCCACCAGACCACACCTTTTACGAACACTACCACGAGGCATCAAAGAAGTATTGCGACGGTACATTTATTGAATCACTCATTTACACCTGCGACATCGATTGTGAGTAAAAGCCGCAAGCAAAGACTCTCTAAACATCAATCTCACCAAGTAATTTTTTGATTCTTTTTTTTTTGAATAGTTTTATCTCGGATGTTTAATGAGCTTCAATAAGTGATGATGGCGGTGATGTGTTCAAAAAGAAGTGTCCAAAGCAAGATAGATGTTTTTTTAAAATTAAATGTAAAGAGGCAAGCCCTTGCGCTCCTTCTCGTAGTAACGTGCAATCAAGAAGGCAACATCCAAGCTCTGCTCATAGTTGAGACGTGGATCGCAGTGAGTCTGATAATTGTGCTCAAGCTGCGCTGGCTCCAATTCCATTGATCCGCCCACACACTCTGTCACGCTATCACCCGTCAACTCCAAATGCACGCCATTAAGACGGCTGCCGTTAGCGCGATGAATAGCAAACGCCTTGGAGATCTCCGTCATGATGGCATCAAAGTCGCGCGTCTTCAAACGAGCATCACCAGGCGCGGTGAACGTGTTGCCGTGCATTGGGTCGCAGCACCACACGACAACGTGCTTGGTCTTCTGGACAGCCTTGATATGATCCGGCAAGTGGGCATCAATCTTGGATGCGCCGTAGCGGGTAATGAGGGTGACTTTGCCGACTTCGTGGTTCGGGTTGAGAATGTCAAGCAAGCGAACAAGCTCTTCGGGCTGCATGGAGGGGCCAACCTTGACACCGATCGGGTTGGTGATGCCGCGGAAGTACTCAATGTGAGCACCATCCAGCTGGCGGGTACGGTCACCGATCCAGAGGAAGTGAGCGCCAGTGTTGTAGTAGCTCTTCTCGGCTGGAGCGTCTTCATGAGGAACAATGTTGCTTGGGGTCGAGGTGCCACTCGGAGACGGCGATGGTGGCTGAGCAGCTGGGCAGGATGGAGCGCTGGGCATCTCGCGAGTCAAGGCGGTCTCGTAGTCGAGCAACAGCCCCTCGTGCGACGTGTAAATGTCAACCGTGTTCAACGAGGATGCTGGCGCAAATGGTGGGTTGCGAGCGTTGCTGCTGCTCACCTTGTCACCAGCCTTGCCGCCGGACGAGCTGCCTGTGGTTGACGATGTATCAACGCCAATGGTGCGTAAAAAGTCGAGCGCATCCAAAATCCGATTCACCACCGTCTGGTACTCTTTGCGCAAATCTGGACGCCGGACATGACCCAAATCCCACGCCTTTGGATGATGCAAATCAGCAAAGCCGGCATTCAGCAATGCACGAATATAATTCAGAGTTGTAGCCGAATGGAAGTACGCACCAAGTAAGCGGTCGGGATCTGGTTTGCGGTCGGTAACCTCGTAGCCATTCACATTGTCGCCACGGAACGACAGCACCTGCTCACCGGTTGGCAGTGTTTCGTATGGGCTGGAACGTGGTTTGGCGTACTGGCCGGCGATGCGGGCAATGCGGACAACTGGCATGCGCGCTCCCCAAATGATGGCCATTGACATTTGGAGCATCACCTTTAGCTTGTTTGCAATTGGCTCAGCAGAACAGTAGTCGAACAGTTCTGCGCAGTCGCCACCCTGGAGCAGAAAGGCGTTGCCAAGTGCAACGTCGCGGAGCTGCTCGCGGAGACGCTGAACCTCGCCGGGGACCACGAGGGGCGGCAACCGACCAAGCTTGTCCAGAACAGTCTTGAGAGCGACGGGGTCTTCGTAGTTGACATCCTGTTTGATGGGCTTGGTGGTCCACGATGTGGGAGTCCAAGCTGCAGTCTGGGCAGAAGTGGCTGGTGTTGCTGGTGTCGAGGCGTTGTCCATTGTAGTATGCGCGTGTTTTGTGTGTGTGTGTTTGTAAAAAAAAAAAAAAATTGCAGGCAGATCAGGAAAAAAAAAAGTGAGGTCTTGTAGATGCGCGCAGTTGACAAACGAACAAAGTCTTATAATGATGACGATGATAATGGTGATGATAATGAGTGCAAAGATAGGGAGAGATCAGCAGACGGTGGAGAGCAAATAAGCAAATGACACATATAGACTTGGCTGCTCGTGGCATGCGAATCGACTCCAGCACACGCTGGCAACAAGACTCTTGATGCGTCACATTCTTTGTTTATCGTTTGTGGCACCATCGATCGGTTCCCTCCGCCCCCTTTTATCACCAATCGCTAATCACTAACCACTAATCTATGTCTTGATGGATTATATAATGAGAAATAAAAAGAACAATGGATTTAATAGTTTGATAATGGGATATGCATAAATAAGCAGTGTTGATCTAGTTAAGCAAGAGCAAGCTGACCTTCAATGAGATCGCGAGCAAAAGGAGATGCGTTGATTCGCGTCTCGAATTCCGCGTACAACTCCTGCAGCATTTTCACCGACGCTTTGACCTGTTGATCAACCTCAAACATGTCACTGGTATCATATTCCTCATCTGCGTTGTGTTCATCCATTTTCGCTTTAAACGCAGTCATAAACTCGTGTACAATCTGGTAGCCTTGCTCAATTTGGTCAGGCGTGTAGCTGTTCATCTGCTCCTTCATTTTAGCATGCACGCTGTCCTCTGCTTTATAATCTCCAAAGTCTTCCAGCTCGGCTGCTTTGCGACGAGCGAGGCGCACAACTGAATCTGGGAAGTTAGCCATTTGTGCAACATGGATACCAAACGACTGATCGCATACTCCTGGCTTGACTCTGTACAGCAATGCAATCTCATTATCAGAGGTGCGCACTGTGACATGCAGGTTGGCCACACCAGAATGTTCATTTGCAATTGCAGTCAGCTCGTGGAAATGAGTGGCAAACAAACAGAAGCTCTTTGTTTGGGTTATGATATGCTCGGAAATAGCCCAAGCCAGTCCAAATCCATCATAGGTGCTTGTGCCACGACCCAGTTCATCAATGATTATAAGCGAGTTGCGAGTCGCAGTTCGTAAAATTGAGGCAGTCTCCAGCATCTCAGCCATAAACGTAGATATTCCACGCAGCTGACTATCGCCGGCACCAACTCTAGCCAGGATGCAATCAACAATAGTGATATCGGCAGATGAGCACGGAACAAAACAGCCAATCTGAGCCATCAACACAATTACTCCAACTTGTCTGATGTATGTGGATTTGCCACCCATATTGGGTCCAGTGATAATACTAAAACTAGACTCCTTTCTGGTGATGTTGACATTGTTTGGAATAAAGGCAACGTCATCTTGAACTTCGAGGCACGGGTGACGCGCCGAATCCAATACTATGCAGCCATTATCATCATCATTCTCCGATTCAGCGGGTTTGATTATATTGGGACGAACATAAGGAGTTGGCGCATGAACAGATACATGTGCAAATGACAGCAACACATCTAATTTGGCTATAATTGAATTGAGGTGTTCCATAATGGGATGGTATGAGGCCACCACTGCCACAATCTCTTTAACCAGCAACGTCTGAGTTTTGTTGTATTCGTCGGTAGCCGTGGCATATTCTTTACCCAGCTGTCTGAGAGTAGTTGTAGTAAAGTACACACCGGTCTTTTGAGTCGCCAGCTCAATGTATTGGGTGGATTTATTGCGCAGTACGGTGGCATCAGTTCTCGTCAATCTGAGACAGTATCCATGTACATTAGTCTTTTCCAATTTAAGCTTCTTGTCCATTTCCATATTCAGCGCATTGGATACTCTTTGCTGTTCATTAATCATTTCACTCATCGATTCGTCTATTTTGGATCTCAGCTCAACTAACACTTGATCAAACTGGGGTTTAATCATATACTCGTGCTGATCTGCCATTTTTAAGTCAACCGTAGTTTCCACCATCTCCTGCAGTTTATACAGCTTTTCTGAGATAACTGTCAAGGGTGAAGTAAACCACTCATTCAGCAAATATTCGCCTGACTTTAATCCATCTCCATTTTGGTCAATGTCCATATCATTTGATGCAAATTGCTGAAGAGTATCAACAAGGACAGGAATTCTAGTAATAACTTGGTAAACTCTAACCACTTCCTGCAGTCCTGCATTTCCCTTTAACAATCGCTTGGTTAATCTAATTAAATCAGGCATACTCTGCAATGCATCATTCTGTAGCGATGTTCTCAACTCATAATTATTCACAAACAACTCAACCAATGCAAGTCTGTCGTTAATCTCAGTCGTATTTAGAAGTGGTTGCTTTAACCATTGAGCTAGTAAACGAGATCCTTGGATAGTCTTGCACTTATTCAACAAACCAAATAAACTGATTGAGGTGTTTGAACCATCGCCTGGCATTGGAACCAAGTTTAATGCGCGAACAGCAGCTGCGTCCAACTTCATGTAATCTGACAAGTGGTGTCTCTTTAATGCAAATCTGCCATGATTAGATTCATCTGAAAGTAGCGACAAGTATTTAATGCATGCAGCAATGCACCCAAGTGCAATTTTAAGCTCAAACTCTGGTAACGTAGCAACATTCACAGGCACAGAATTGATTCCATCATCCACAGTTGTTCCATCGCTGCTTGAATGAGCCAGCAATCTATTCAAATCTTGCTCAATATCGGATGTTGCAAAGTCACTTCTTTTCAGTTCAGTTGTAACAATTCCACTTCTCTCCAGTACTGCCTTCAACTTGCGTAACTGGACATCTGCTGCAGTGGCTGGTGGGACTAGGCATTCTTTAACATTGAGCTGAATAGCCAGTGATTCCAAGTTAGAATACAACTCATTATCCATAAACTCCACAACTGACATAACTCGTCCCGATGGATCACACATTGCAGCTCCCAGTACAAGCTGCGGCGCTGCCACGCTATTTGCACCGGCTGTGGCCGCATCATTGCTGGCCACAATCTCTGCGCTGCTTCCAATTCGGATAGCCATCACTACAGGTGCTGATGGCATTGATGAACTCGCATTGGCACTTGAACCAGCAGCATCGGCTCCAAGTAAATCCTCAACATCCTGCAGGTTGCCAGGCGAAGCGCGACGCATAACCTTCCAAGAGCTCGCCGAGCCTTGCTGTGGCGCCCAGATCTCAACGCGATGCTGGTTAACCAGCAGTGATTCGCGCAAGAAGGCTTCAGTAGCCAAACGAGACAGAGTGCAGCTGGGCAGTCCATTATCACCTTTACCGCCAAGGTGCTTGATTACAGTTGTAGTCTTGTACACAGTCTGGGCAACATACAGAGCATCTTCGCCGTGAACTGAATAAAACTCACCACCGTTGCGTTCAAACAAGCGAAGAGTGCGGCTCTCGAGCGAGTCTCCCGCAGCAGGAGCCTCAGGAAGACGATTAAAGAACGCACAAAAGCCTTGTTCGCTCTTGCCGTCAAGGCGCAGATCAGGACGCTGGCCACCGCCACCGCCACCACTGCCACCACTTGAACCTGCCGTGTCAGCCATTTTCGAAAGAGAAGTATATGTATATGTAAACAGACTAGTAGTGTTTGGAGTATACAAAATCAATCAAGCTAGTACGCAAGAAAACAACAACAAGAAAACGATAACAACAACAACAACAACAACAAACAGTGCGAGGAAGTTGCCACATTCAGCCAACCACAACAACTCGACGGACTCGCACAAAAGAAAACGAGCTGGCAAAAAAAAGAAAAGAAAAATAAACTACAGACGAAAATGAACACACTTGCACGGTCGACGATCACGGCGAGTCTGCGAAGACTTGTCACAGCCACTACCGCCACCTCCGCAGTCAGATCAGTCTCGGTTCGCGCTCTGTCGACTCGGGTTATCGCGCACAACGGCACCACGGCTGGATGCGGCTGTGGATGCGGCAGCCGTATTCACAACTCGGTTTCTAATGCATTGACGACGTCACTGGGAGCCACTCGCGGTATGAAGGTTCGCTCTGCTCTGAAACTCATGTGCGATGGATGCATGTTTGTTCGTCGCCGCGGCAAGCTCTTTGTTATCTGCAGCAAGAACCAGAAGCACAAGCAACGCCAAGGCTAAGTTATACACATTGATGAATGATTTGCAAAAATTTTTTATATGGAAAAGTAATAGTAGTAAGGCATTGACGTTTATATAGTACTACGACTACTCCTACACACATTTAATGTGTGCTTAAGTTATCAAGCGAAGGTTTTGTTTTGCTTTTTTAACCCTCCATGCTGAGGCCGATGCCGAAGCGGTTGATACCCTTGACATGGTCAATCTCGCCGTTCAAGCTGAGCAGAATGCCTGGATACACCTTCTCCTCCATCATCATGCGCACCTTGCCGCGAGTATCAAAGCTGGAGCGAATGGTGGCGCCTCTCAGGTCGTACTTGCCACCGACTGAGCAGACAGCCTCGGGCTTGCCAGTTTCCTGCGATGGCATAATGTCGAGAGTGGCAGCAAACTCAAC